>JAESVK010047050.1:28870-39432 GCA_017140935.1 Hamamelis virginiana | reverse complement strand
AAAAAACCCTACCCCACCTTCAAATATTCTCTCTGTTTCTTGTCTTTGGGTACTAACTTGACTGTCGGAGGTTTACAGGTTGAGCACCACACCGGTGCAAGTTCCCAGAAAATACACCTTTTCAGTCCCCGATTTAGGCATATTCCACCTTACTGTTTTTTGACATCATCAGTTTGGCGCCCACCGTGGGGCCGATAACATTAATCTTTCGGCGCCTTTTCATCCAACGTCGACCATGGTGATTACTAGATCGGGGGTTCTGAATAATGACGACCTCGACATTCCGATCACGGCGAACACTCAGGCCGTTTTGCCTCAAATCAGCAACTCGCCTCTCGACGGCGGACATGAGAGATCGGAAAGGCCACCCTCAACAAACAAAGAACCATGCCAACATAATGAACCCCAGATATTACCACCTGCTCGATACGAAATAGGGTCTTCCTCAAACGACCCATATCAACTCCAATTCCTAAACATGCAAAAACAAATGGAGAGCATGACCCTCATCATTCAAACCTTAACTCGTCAATAAGAAAGGCTCTTGTCGCACAAAGCTCACAACCACTCTCCTCAAAACCAACCACCGATTCCAACATTTCCTCAACAGACCAGAGGGCAGGAAACGGCACGGCAACCACCACCCCCGAGGAGAATGGCTGTTGAAAGTAGACGATCGGCACCTCGTGAAAATAGGAGCGGACATCAGGAGGAAGAAGGAAGTAGTTCTGAGATTGGATCAAGGAGACGACCTACGAATCTTGAACGACACCGAGCGATTGGTGAACGTGAGGATGAAGGTTCTCAGGGAACGAGAGGATCAAGGTTGAGATGCCCTCGGCGAGAAACTACCCGGTTCACTCCGTATCCAAGGAGAGGGGAGCAAGCGAAGGAAAACATACCCGACTCTAGGGAAGTTGATCAATCTTCCCCATTCATTTCCAGGGTTCTACGTGAACCTCTACCCAACAAGTTCAAACTACCGACCATCGATCCCTACGATGGGACCACCGACGCAAGAGAACACATCCTGACATACAAAGATCACATGTACCTTAGAGGTATTGCTGATCCGATTATGTGCCGAGCCTTCCCGATGACTTTGAAGGGACCAGCCCGATCTTGGTTCCAAAGATTGGCTCCAAATTCGATCAGCACTTTCCAGAGTTTAAGCTCGGCATTCACTGCCCATTTCGTAAGCAGCAACCGACCTAAGCGACCCACGACTCATCTTCTGAACCTCGAGCAAGAAAAGGAGGAGAACCTGAAATCATACATTCGACGGTTTAGCTCGGCCCTCCTCGAGATAGATGACATAAACGAGGGAATGGCGATCGCCGCCATGATAAAGGGTCTCAGGGCCAGAAGCTTGAGGATCTCATTCGCTAAAAGAGAGCCAAAAACGATAATCGAGCTCCTGGAAAGAGCAAGGAAATACATCGGGGTTGACGATGCTTTTGACTCAGAGAAAAAGGACCGAGACTCGGCTCCAAAGAGGAAAAAAAGGGACTCCGAGGAAAAGAAACTACCGGACAAAAAACAAAAGGCTGAGGCAACCGACCAGCGGCGTTCTCCGCCAAGAAGATTTACATCTTTTACTCCGCTGCGATTACTAATTAACTCCGTTTTGAATCTGGTCGGCACACAGCCATACGTAAAGTGGCCTCAACGATTGAGGTCTGACCCAAAAAAGAGAGACAAGAATAAGTGGTGCGCCTTTCACAAGGATCATGGCCATCTTACCGAAGAGTGTTTCGATCTCAAGAACGAAATCGAAAGCCTCATCAAAAGAGAGTTTCTGAAGGAGTTCATTGATCAGTCAAAGGCCGAAGGCACTCAACAACAGGATCCCGATCAGAGGGTTGGCCAACCCAACCAGAGGCTAGTGGGTGTAATAGACATTATTCATGGGGGATTTACGTATGCCGGAGAAAGCAGATCGGTGAGAAAAGCATACGCAAGATCAGCAAACTCTTCAGCTTCGGACCAGGTATATAACCTCTCTCATCAAAGGCCAAACAGATATGGCCTCCTAACTTTCTCTGAGGAAGACCTAAAAGGAGTCCACTTGCCACATGATGACCCCCTGGTTATTAAGGCAATCATAGCAAATTATGAGGTAAGCAAAATCCTGGTCGACACGGGGAGCTCGGCTGATATTCTGTTCATCACCGCGTACGAGAGAATGGGAAGAAGGATAGCCGACCTCTTACCAATCAACACTCCTTTGGTCGGGTTCAACGGGTCGACCCTGCAACCACTTGGGTGGGCAAACTTGCCAATCACGATCGGAAACCAGCCCACCCAAGCAACTCGGGACGCAACATTCATGGTCGTCGATTGTCCGTCGGCGTACAACGCAATCATCGGCCGACCAACCTTGAACGTTTTTTGTGCGGCCTCCTCAACCCTACATCTTTGTGTCAAATTCCCGACCTCCTATGGGACCGGTACGGTCAGAGGAGATCAAGCTCTAGCCCGTTCATGTTTCAACATTTCACTAGACAACAGGGAAGAACCATCAAACCAAAGCCTTCCTTCAGATTCAAAGGTTTCAAATATCAACAATCAAGCCGACCAAAAGTCCGATGATCGTTTATAGCAATCAAAGCAGGAAGAGTCCGGAATGGATGACCTTCGAGATGAAAATAGTTCCAGTTCTAGGACGATCCCGTTGGAAGGACTTATTGAATTTCAAATCCACCCCACTGATCCGAGCAAAACAGCAAAG
Organism: Hamamelis virginiana; assembly: GCA_017140935.1. Classification (NCBI taxonomy): domain Eukaryota; kingdom Viridiplantae; phylum Streptophyta; class Magnoliopsida; order Saxifragales; family Hamamelidaceae; genus Hamamelis; species Hamamelis virginiana. The sequence goes on along the minus strand of JAESVK010047050.1, from coordinate 36,701 downwards.
ATAGGATTCGAACTCTCGACCCATATGAAGACCGATCTAATTGCTTTTCTCAGAAAGAACTGGGACATATTTGCATGGGGGCACGAGGACATGCCTGGGATTGATCCAAATGTTGCAGTTCATAAACTACATGTTGACTCGACCTACAAACCTGTCCGGCAAAAGAAGAGAGTCACTTCAGAAGAAAAGGCAAGGGCGATCCAAGAAGAAGTACAAAAGCTTCTCAAATCTGGTTTTATACAAGAAACCTTTCACCCCGACTGGCTTTCCAACTGTGTCGTTGTCAAGAAAAAGACAGGCAAATGGAGAGTATGCATTGACTTTACCGATCTGAACAAAGCCTGCCCGAAGGACAGTTTCCCGCTCCCGCGCATTGATCAAATGGTCGATGCCACGGCTGGTCATGAACTCCTGAGCTTCATGGATGCTTACTCAGGTTACAACCAGATCATGATGCATCCTTCCGACCGGAAAAAGACCGCTTTCATAACGGCGATCAGCATGTTTTGTTTTCTACGGATGCCTTTTGGGCTTATGAATGCAGGATCAACCTACCAAAGAACTGTCACCCGAATGTTCGGACTACTTCTGGGATCAACTATGGAGGTCTATATCGACGACATGCTGATCAAAAGTCTAAAGGCCACCGATCATATCAAAAATTTGGACGAAGCTTTCAAGATAATGCGAAGGTTCGGGATGCGTCTCAACCTGACAAAGTGTTCCTTCGGGGTAAAATCAGGAAAATTTCTAGGTTTTCTTGTGACAGAGCGGGGGATTGAGGCCAACCCCGATCAAATTAAAGCTTTGCTCGAAATGAAATCCCCAACAAGTATCAAGGAAATCCAAAGCCTTACTGGTCGGATGGCCGCACTGAATAGGTTCATTTCAAAATCTTCTGACAAAGGATCACAATTCTTTAAAGTCCTCAAGGGGAATAAAAGGTTTCAATGGACTCCAGAAGCCGAGGAAGCTTTTCAAAGACTAAAAGTCTACCTTGGGTCTCTCCCACTCCTTTCAAAACCTATCCAAAATGAGGTCCTTTTTCTCTATCTTGGTGTTTCCCCTTCCGCGGTCAGTTCGGTGCTTATCCGGGAAGATAAAGGGGTACAAAGGCCGATCTACTATATCAGCAAAGCCTTGGTCGGAGCTGAAATAAGGTACCCCTATCTAGAAAAACTGGCATTTTCAGTTGTCACCTCTGCTAGAAAATTAAGACAATATTTTCAAGCTCATCCGATTGTTGTATTAACCGATCAACCTTTAAGACACATCTTACATCGACCTGACACGTCAGGAAGAATGGTGAGATGGGCAGTGGAACTTGGTGAATTCGATATCGACTACCAGCCTCGATTGGCAGTAAAGGGTCAAGCACTAGCTGACTTCATTGCGGAATTCACATCCGAGGCTAAAGAAGATACTTCAATCATCCCGATCCAATCATCATCCGAAAATACAAGTGATTTGCAGCTTTACCCAGCCTGGCATCTTTTTGTAGATGGATCTTCAAACTCCAAAGGATCGGGAGCCGGAATTGTGCTCATTTCTCCCGAGGGAGAAAGAATAGAGCTAGCCCTGAAGCTCTGTTTTAAAGCCACAAACAACGAAGCAGAGTACGAAGCACTGTTAGCTGGACTACAAATGGCTGCCGACCTTCTTATTCGTGATGTGCATATATTCAGCGACTCCCAACTGGTGGTGAATCAGATCAATGGAATCTACCTTGCCAAAGAACCAACAATGCAAAAGTATTTAGAGAAAGCAAAAGAAGCCTTAAGCAAATTTATGTCAGCCTCCATCAGCCAAGTTCCAAGAGAGGAAAACTGTCACGCCGACGCATTGGCAAACCTGGCTTCAGCTGTCCAGACTGATCTGTCAAGATCAATTGTTGTCAAGCTTGCCAAACATCCTCTGATAGATACACTTGAGATCCCGATCTTCAGTATAACCACCGTTCCAACTTGGATGGATCCAATCAAAGATTATATCATGACAGGAAAACTTCCAACAGATCGGGCAGAAGCTCGAAGAGTTAAAAGTCGGGCTGCTCGATATTGCGTCATCAATGGTAACCTCTACCGACGATCATTCTACGGACCTTGTCTCCGATGCGTTCTGCCAGATGAAGCCAACTATGTTTTGCGTGAAATTCACGAAGGAGTATGCGGTAACCATGCAGGAGCATGATCACTTGTAAAGAAAACAGTTCGGCAGGGCTACTACTGGCCTCATATGGAGAAGGATGCGGTAACTTTGGTCCGACAATGCGACAAATGTCAAAGGTTCGCCCCAATTCCGCATCAACCTCCTAATTTCCTTACCCCGATTTCAAGTCCTTGGCCATTCGCGCAGTGGGGGATTGATATTGTTGGCCCCCTCCCGAACGCAAGAGATCAAAAGAAATTTCTGATAGTGGCGATTGATTACTTCACTAAATGGGTGGAAGCCCGACCTGTTGCCCGAATCACCGAAAGCTGCATCCGAAGCTTTATTTGGGAAAACATTATCTGCAGATTCGGGATACCGCGCGTTTTGATTGCCGACAACGGAACTCAATTTAATAATACCGGACTGCGAAAGTTTTGTACCGAACTTGGTATTCAAAATAACTTCTCCTCACCGGGCCATCCACAAGCCAATGGACAGGTCGAGGTCACCAATCGGACAATCATCCATTCCTTGGAGAAAAGACTGGAAATGGCCAAAAGTTTATGGGTGGACGATCTCCCATCAGTCTTATGGGCATATCACACCACCAGTCGGGTTTCTACGGGAGAAACCCCTTTCTCCCTTACCTACGGAACTGAAGCAGTCATTCCCGTTGAGATCGGCATGCCATCTTACCGAATCGAGACTTTCAATGCTGAAGAAAATGATCGCGAACTTCGTTACAATCTAGACATGTTGGAAGAGAAACGAGAGGCAGCCCGACTCAGGATTGCCTCCTACAAGCAAAAAATGGCTCGGGCTTACAATAAGAACGTGAAAGTTAGGCATTTTCAATCTGGCGACCTCGTCCTTAAAAAAGTCCTCAATCCTAGCAAGCTCGAACCTAACTGGGAAGGGCCATACAAAGTTCGGCACTACAATAGGATCGGCACTTACTGGATTACCGACCTTCAAGGAAAATTGCTTAAGCGTCCCTGGAACGCCGCACATCTCAAGAAGTACTACCAGTAGAGGACTCATCCTCCCGAACTATACTGCTCTAAGTAGTCAACCTTGAGTTGCTACCCGATATATCTCACTTATATTTTTCTGTATGTTTATTCTTTTTTCTATATATACAAATATCTTTGTTTCCTATATTGCTCCTTTCTCTGATTACTTGCCGATCTTTGTATTTATATATATTGTTTCTCTATATGCAAATATTATTGTATATGTTTTTATTTTTTCTTTCTTCCAGATGTTTTTACCTTGTATAAATGTTAGAATTTTTTGCCTTCTTAGTTCATCATTACCTTTTAAAATTTGAATGCATTCAACAAGGAAGTCCCGACCCAAACTCGGGCCAGCAAATTACTAATAGTTTGCTCATTGATCAAAGAAATTGATCGGGAGTTAAACGTCCTAACGTTACCCCCAGGTACTACGGTATCCATCCCTGATAATTGAACGATCTCAATAAAAAGTTCGGTGTATGATAGTCAAGTTAAATTCTACTTCATAACCCCGAACTTGGGGGCATCGACGAGAATGAGATCAAAAAAATGAGATCGAGGAATGTTAAAAAACTCAAAGCAATACAACGGAAATTGCACCCAAAAAAAAAAAGAACTTCCATTTCATTAACTATGAAGAGTTCAGTACATATTTTTACCAAAAATCAAAAAGGGAAATACATCAATCATCAACATGGATCATTTGATCCTTAGAAGTTGGGGTATCGGAGCGCTCGTTCGGAAGAGAAGGATCGGCAGGAGTTTGAGAGATCGGCATATGCTGACCAGTACCTTCACGATCACTGATCGTCGCCTCCTCATCATCTTCGGCCGGAGGATCGGCAGGTGCTTTGGCTGCATCTCGCTGCCTCTTGATCTCCTCCAGAGTGATCATTGAAAGATCAACCTCTGGCATGAGCTTTGCAACAAATTCCTTGGCCATATTGAAGCCCCTAGCAAGAAATGGGCTGGCTGTCTTGATCACGAGATTCTTTAGCTCTGGAGAAGATCGGTAATCTGCAACCGCCTTCTCGGCTATTTCTTTCTCTGCCTCCTTGGCTCTCTGAAGATCGGCCTCCAAAGCCTCAACTCTCTTTTTCAACTCCTCCTCCCGATTCTTAAGCTTTAATTTCTCAAGCTCCAGTGAGGTCTTGAGACCCCGAACTTCTTCAGCAGATTGTTCTATCTTCTCTTTCAGCTTCTTGTTGATGACCTCAGCATTGCCTTTGGCTCGCCTCGCCTCCCGTGCTGCTCGGAGGGAATGAAGCCCGAGAAAGGCACTCTAAAAAAAAAAAAAAAAGCATGAAGAGAAGATCACAAAACAAAGTGCAAAATTGGAAAGACCAAACCGAAGAAAATTACCTTAATGGCTGAGTGAGCAAGCTGCTCAGAGATCTCGTTTGGTGCCATTTTGCATAGGGCTTCCTGGTCGACCGGACCCAGGAGACCCTCAAAAGCCTTCAGGCTCAAAGTCGGGCTGCTCATGAACGAGCTCCCGACTGTGAGACCCGAAAGATTTAAAGGGGCCCCCAGTCCGGCGCTGAGCCATTCTCCAGCAGCAGCACGAGTTGGTCGGGATCCCAATCCCGAGCCATCGCCAGAGCCCGATCCGATCTCTGTAGTGACCGGCACAGCAGTAGGAACTTCCTCTGCCGGTCGTTTCTTTTTCCGAGCCGGTTGTGCCGAGGTGAGGGCAACAGTATTCAGGGTCGAAGAGGACCCAGGAGGAACGGCGGCCCCGGCCAGAACAACGTCCAAGTCGATATCCATGGCTACAAAAAAGGTAACCCGATTAAAAAATAGTACACGAGAAAATGAATATACGTTTATGTATTATTTTGGGATCGGGATACCTCTTTTTTTTTTTCTGTTCTTTTGTCTGTTTTTTCGGTCCTCGATCACTTTCAGAATCTCGAGTTCTTTCTCCCGATCTCTTGGAGTAATTGAAAACCTCCGATATTGTTGAAGGAGAGGTTCTATTTGACGACCGTCTGTTGTGATGCTCCTAAAAAGGCGAGGCACGAGTTCGGCAGGACGAACTGCGAACTGATAATCAAGATAGAATGGCTTCCAGAGCCTGTCGTCCCGAAGACCGTTGAATCCTCGCTCTTCTCTCCACAAACGGTCGATCCGACCGATGGTCCGATCAGGTAAAACGGGGCAACGAGTTATCTTGTCAGCTGCAGACCGAAATATTGTTAGATTGAACACGGGGACATATATAAAAGCAAAAACAAAAAGAAATCAACCAAACGCTACCCCGATCTAAACTACCTGGTTCGGGCCTCCATTCCCTCGGAATAGGAAAGTTATGTTCTTCGTCGGCCCCGAACTCCCATCCCGGGCCGCTGACGAAGAAGTAACTGTTCTTCCACCCTTTAATGGAAGAGGGAAGATCATCGATGCCCGGCTTCTTGTTTCGGTTGCCCAAGTACCACCATCCAGGAGATGCCCGAGCATTCTCCTTCAAGCAGCACATGCACCTCAACTCGTAGAAGTTCGGCTCCCATCCGAGCGATCTCCACAATACCATGAACCCAAGGAGTACTCTCCATGAGTTCGGCGTGAGCATCACTGGGGTTACCCCGAGCTTAAGAAGGACCTCTCGGATGAAGGGTTGGAGAGGAAATCTAAGACCGATCTTAAAAGTCTTTTCGTAGAAGCAGACTTCACCAGGCAGAGCATCGGTGGCACGGATCTCTGGCCCCGGGATTCGGATACTGACGGAGTTCGGGATCCGGTAATCTCTCCTAATATCAGTCTCTTTTTCCTCATCTAAAAGGTTAATTTGAACGAATGGATACGGAGCTCGGGAAAGGGATTCATCGACCTCTCGGTTTTGAGCAGAATTAGGAGGGACAGCTCTAATCGGAGGGACCTCTAAGGTATTGAACCGTGATCCCGACGTACTGGCTCTAGAGCCGTCACGGAATTCTGACCTACGCCGATCCAAAGATGGATCCCGACCCGACATACTTGTTCTATTGTTTGATTGACAAGAAAACTCGCCGGAAAATTCAAGAAAAGAAGCTGGCAAATTCAAGAAAAGAAGCCGGCAAACTCAAGAACTCGCCGGAAAACTCAAAAGTATAGTGGTCCTAACGCTAAAGAAAAGAAATAAACGGGAAAATGAAAGGAAAATGCGAAAATGATGAAAGAAAGGATGAGAAAGTACCTTGTAAACGGGAGGAATGGTTGAAAAAACTGAGAAACAGGGAGAATGAAGGCTGGATTCGCGAAAAAACTCCGGCGAGACTCCGACGAAGCTCCGGCAGCAATTCGAAAAGAGAGAAGGGTGAAATGAGGGGGAAGAAACCTTAACTCTCTCTTTTATAACCTACCCGACAGATGATTAATGAGGCTGCGACACGTGGCAACAATTGAAGCAACCAAGAAAGACAAATGATGAGGTCTGCAAGCCGTCACCTCGATCTCGACTCCCAAAAAACGGCTAAGACGACCAACCGTCACCTCGATCACGATTCCCAACCAACAGGCTGGAGGCCGCAGACCCTCACCTCGAAACACGCCCCCCGAGCAACAGCTGACGCCTCGAAAAGCCAAGCGACGATCAAATCATGAGCCTCGAATATTGAGAAAATCAAAGTTGGACAAACCGATCAAGTTCCATAATCCAGGAACTTTCACAACCGATCTAAATCTTTGAAATCAAGTTATACCGATCTACGATATCACGGCAAGGCGACAGACCGATCAATCAAACACCCGTCTCAGATCTTATATACTTGTGAAAATTCGTCTATATTGAAAATTCACAAGTAGGGGGCAACTGAAGTGGGAGAATACAGTCTACCGATCTCTAGATGACACGTGGATGGAACGTCAACCCGATGTTTCTATGATCATTATTTTCGAATCTCAAAATGATACCCGATCTATTTGTTCTACCCGATCTCTACAAAGCCAGCTGTAAAGTAGACACTCATTATACTAACGGCCTCTGCAAAACCTGCGGGTTCAGACACCTGATGTTGGACAGTGAGAGGCCATCATGATCTGAAGAAACGGTTACGGAAATATCCTAAAAGGGTATTTCCGACCCTACCCCGTACGGACATCGTGTAATTACAATACGCGACCGACCCTATAAAAGGTGAAGGTCACATCCAATACGAGGTATGCACAAAAAAACCCTACCCCACCTTCAAATATTCTCTCTGTTTCTTGTCTTTAGGTACTAACTTGACCGTCGGAGGTTTACAAGTTGAGCACCACACCGGTGCAAGTTCCCAGAAAATACACCTTTTCAGTCCCCGATTTAGGCATATTCCACCTTACTGTTTTTTGACATCATCAAATAAGGTAATTGTGGATTTGGACTTTTACAGCACGCCTTCGAATCCGATTACCCGGGTTAGAAGCATTACATATGAAAGTCATGTTTGCTAAAAATTACAAATTCTATATTTTGATAACCGATTGTTGAATTACTGTGATTTTCCGTAGATATGACATGCATGAGAAAATTATTTAATCCAATGGTCTGTTCTTCTAAATACCTAACCTAGTGAAAGTGGGTTAACAATATATAAGATAGGTAATGACATTCTTATAAGATTGGGATGACATATATATATATATATATATATATATATATATATATATATATATAGAGAGAGAGAGAGAGAGAGAGAGAGAGAGAG
>JAESVK010047050.1:0-21009 GCA_017140935.1 Hamamelis virginiana | reverse complement strand
TGTGTGTGTGTTTTAATTAACTTTTAACTCTTATTGCTAGTATGTGATATGTTTCCGTTCTCCAATTAATATCGGTGAATAAACATAAATCTCTCTCAATTCACCACTGTAGTCTTTGTTAAAGGTGGCATCCAGTACCATTGTCACTCTAAAAAGTGTCAAAACCACCACAAGAACAGTCGTTCCAGCATCTATCCTCACAATCACCAATTCCAATACTTGAATTTTGGTCAGATAAGAATATCGGTTGTAAGAAGACACCTGAATGTAGCTCAAACTTTGCAATGCTCCTCCTCCTTGCTACACATCCAGGAAATGAGGCATCTTCATGGCATATATAACTCGGCACAATAGGAGTAGAGCCGTAGAGTTTCCCATCCGATCTCAATACCCAATAAGAAGAAGAATAAGTATAATAACTAAAGTAACTCTCATCCTCATTAGAAACAGCGCTAAATCTGTAAAACGGACAAGATGTCCACGAAGGAATATTCTCAATCATCATTCAATACCCCACTTGTCTGGTAGATGTCCCCTTGTCCTCCGGTACCACTGGAACTGCCGTTCCATTCCAGAGGGGGCAGCAACTCCTCCACTTATCCATGATGTAAGCAACCATTTGTGGCCAGTTTTAAAGTTGGTGCCCAATTTCATCTCAGGTGCAAATGGAAGCTTTGCCTTAAGACCCTCTTGCAAGTACCATCTGGATTCCACTCCATCAACAAGAAAATTCCGGAATTAGTAAGAGTTGCCGTCGAGTTTGGAGCTGATGCTTGATAAGCAGATCGAATTCAACATAATTAATGTAGAGCCTCCAGCACTATCCATAATCTTCAATATGCCATGACCATCCATTGCGAGATTTATGAAAGAATCTTTGTTTGCACACAAATTGGCTTTCGTGAGGTGCGCAGTTTGCCAAAACCAAATTGGTTCAATGTAAGCCAATTCTTTTGACCCCGGGCGCCGATTAATAAGAGGAAAGCCAAGAAATAAATCAACTTGATTTTCGACCGATCAATAAGCCACCTTGAAAGTCGAGATTGGATGATAGGCGATTGTAAAAGGGTTGGGTTCTTCCCTTTATCAAGGTTCTTTCTTACCTATGACGGATCAATAGGACTTTCTAAAATTAATAAGAACAAGAATGAAGTGTCAAATAAAATAAATCGCAAGTTAATTAAAGTAGTAAAACGATTTAATTAAAAGCAAGCTAAATTGCTAAATTAAAAGCAAGCTAATCTATGAGATTGAAGCTAAATTACGAAATTTAAAGTAACCTAATCTATGACCTTGCTTTGAAATCGAATGAAGAAAATTACTATAAATCGGAAGCCTTGAGGAAATTGCCAAAACTTTACTTGCTCTCCAATCTTCTAGTACTTGATGCCCAATCATATGATAAGTCTTGCAATTTTGTGACATGTGTCCCATGAAGTCTAGAACCCAACTCCACTATAAGTTGCCAGCATATCCACTTGTCTTGTTGGTTGCTTATATGCCATTGTTTCCATAAAAATAGGAGTTGTTACTTCTTTATAGTGCAAGCTTCTTGTTGTGCCCAAGGACCAAAGGTGATCACCAAACAATCACACTCAAGAGAGAAACACAAGATTTACGTGGTTCGGCAATTGCCTACGTCCACGGGTTATTGCAACTTCTTATATGAAGAAAATACAATTACAAATTACAGAAGGAGGAGGAGGAGAAAACACCTCTCAACTCAACTCACTCTCTCTCCTTCTGATATTCTCTGCACTCACTGCACCACACTTGCCTCTCATTCCACCTCTCCCAAGCTTTCTATTTATAGCCAAACATGGGAGAGTCAGCAGCCAACAAGCAGCCACCCTACCAAGGTAGCTCGGCCGAAATCTTCAGCCCCAAATCTTTAATTAGCTGCACAATATATTGCAGCTTTCTTTGACTTTGTTGTTTGGCCAAATATGAGCCAATGTGTTTGTCTCCATCCTCAATAATCTCCCACTTGGAGATAGATGAATACCACATGTCTTTATTGCAAACGTCACAGCAACTTCAAGACCTACCTTCAAGTACGAAGGCCAACCAAAACTGCACACAGCTTCAGTTTCTCAACAGTGACTACTTTTGTGAGCATATCTACCGGGTTCTTAGTTCCTCGAATCTTCTCAAGGATCAACTGTCCACCATCAAGAAGAGACTGGATAAAATTGTATCTCAACTGTATGTACTTCGTTTTGGAATGAAATGCTGGATTCTTTGCAAGAAAAATAGCACTCTGACTATCACTGTATAGAATGCTCTTTTCATGCTTCTTACCTAATTCTTCCAAAAAAGACTGCAGCCAAACTATTTCCTTTCCAACTTCAGTTATAGCAACATATTTTGCTTCTATAGTTGAAAGAGCAACAATCTTCTACAACTTAGAAGCCCAACATGCAGCTGTACCACCCAGAGTATACACAAACCCAATAGTACTCTTCCTGCTATCAACATCACATGCTAAATCAGCATCTACATATCCCTGTAGCTTTAAACTTGTATTTGTGAAGCATAATGACGTATTTGAAGAGACAATACTAGTCTGATTGTGGTCAGCTTCACAACTCGAGAAAAAATATCTGTGTAGTCAACACCTTCCTTTTGCTGAAAGCCCTTTACGACCAACCTGGCTTTATAACGCTGGCTACTATTATGCTCTTCCTTTATCTTGTACACCCATTTGTTATGCAAAGCCTTCTTGTCTTTTGGTAGCTCAATCAGCTCCCATATCTAATTTGACTTGAGTGTCCATCTCATCTCGCATGGATGTCTCCCACTTGTTCGAATCTTCAATCTGCAAAGCTTCGTCATAACTTTCTGGCTCACCACTATCAGTCAGCAGAATATAGTATAAGGATGGTGAGTAACGCTGTGGTGGCTTGATGTTCCTTGAAGATTTTTAGACAGCAGTAGTGGGTGTATGTTGTTCAACCTGTGGGTCGACATTTTCTTGATCTCTAGTCTGATGAGTACTTTCCGTAGAAACATCCAAGTCAAGGACCTCAGAATTCTTTGGCTCTTCCTCCGATTCTGCTTTTGACCTGTCTTTTTAGATAACATGTTCATTGAATATTATGTTTCTACTTTTGATGATTTTTCGATTTTGATCATCCCAAAACTGATAACCAAATTCTTCATCCCCATAACCAATGAAGAAGCATTTTCTAGACTTGGCCTCTAGCTTGTTACGGGCACTAGAATCAATGTGAACATATGATACACAGCCAAAGACTTTCAAATAGGAAGGGTTTACCTCCTTTTTGCTCCAGACTTCCTCGAGTATTTTGAAGTTCGGGGGAATTGACAGGCCACTGTTTATCAAGTAAGATGCAGTGTTAACTGCATTACCCCAAAAACATTCTAGCAATCCTGCATATAGCCTCATGCTTTTGGCACATTCATTGAGGGTCTTGTTCATGCTTTCAGCTACGCCATTTTGCTGTGGTGTCCTGGGAATAGTTCTTTGAAATCTAATCCCATTTACAGCACAGAAAACCCTGAACCCTCCATCTACGTACTCCCCACCATTATCCGATCTCAGATATTTTAACTTCAAGCCTGTTTAATTTTCAACCATGGCCTTCTATTTCTTGAATGTGTCAAATGCATCAGATTTATTCTTCAGAAAGTAACCCCATAAATTTCTGCTTGAATCATCAATAAAGGAAATGCAATTCCATGAACCTCCATGGGATGCAACTGGAGAAGGCCCCCACAAATGACAAATCAGTGTGTACTAGCTCCAACTTTCTAGACTTTGGAGTTCTTCCGCTTTTCAAGAAACTGACCTTTTTCTGCTTCTCGTAAATGCAGCATTCACACATGTCGAATTGAACTGACTTCATTTTTTGTAGCTTTCCTTTGGATAAAAGTACTTTCATCCCCTTCTTACTTACATGACCAAGCCTTTGGTGCCATTAGTTGGTATCAGCATTTACATCAGCAACTACAACCATATCTCTTATACGTGAGGTCATGTACAGAGTACATGTTTTGGTTCCGCGAGCTACTACCATAGCTTCTTTTGTGATCTTCCAAGTGCCACCAGCAAACGTTACTGCGTGCCCATCAGTATCAAGTTGTCCCACAGAAATCAAGTTCCTCATCAGCTTGGGAACATGTTGAACCTTCTGTATCATGAAAGCCAATTATCAATTAAATACTTTATTTGAATGTCATCCATATAATTGATATTGGTGAAATATATCCTGTGAAAATTGCCTCCAAGTATATATCTTGAAGAACAGGAATCATGGAGTTAAAACATCAATGAAGATCAAGCTCAAACATTAAATGTGGATATTGCATATTCACTTGATTCAATGAAGCATGAAAGCCAAGCACAAGATTTAGAGAGCTCAAGTATGAAGACCTTATATCTTATGTGTGTTTAGGCTTTTTGTAAATCTCTCATTAGGATTAAACCAATTTGGCTCAAAAGACTTTGACCTAATGACCATAGTATTTAACATGTTTAGAAAATCATTTTTTAAGTCAAAACTAAATAAAAATCATAGTGGGCTTTTATAAACTCAAATGACTTGTCAATTTTCATTAAAATTGGTTTTGAACATTGCCTAGTCGACTGAGCATCATTAACTAGTCAACTAAAGTAGTGGCAGTAAGCAATTTTTATGAAAATCATCAAGTAGTCGACTAACAGTTTGACTACTCGACTAATCGATTCTCTAATCGACTAACCGACTTTGTCTAGTCGACTAACCGTGCCAATATTTCGAATTAAACTAGCTTTGACTCAGCTAGTCGACTAACACTCTTTGCCTAGTCGACTGACCGAGCCCTGAATCTTATAACGACTAGTTTTGACAAACCCAAACGGTCATATTTTGTGCTTAACGGTCATATACACTTTGGGGCTTATAAATACTCATTGTATGAGTCTTAAACATAAGGTTGAACATATACAAATCCATTCCAACTTGTTTACTCATCAAAATTTGTTAAAATCATAGTTCTCTTGAGCCAAGTTAGTTCATAATCCATTAAGAGATATTAGTGTGAGCTTATATTGTATTTCATCTACTAATTGAGGAGTTTTCTTGTTGTACACTCATCACATCTCTTTGTAAATCTTGTAAGTGCTCTTAGTGAGTTTGAATAAGTGTTCTTTGTGAGCATATTTGAGGGTTCTTTGTGAGCCATTGTACAAGTTCTTTGTAAGCCTAGGTGAAAGTCTTCCACTTGGGATAAAGAAGACTGTGTAAAGGTTTCTCCACCTTGAAGGAGTAATCTTTAGTGGATTGTGGGAATCCTTGAGCTGGGTGCTTAAGGCGAGTAGTAGGCGGAGTCCGAACCTCATTAAATCTTTGTGTTTGATTTCTCAATCCCTTACTCTTATTTCAATCAATTGCTTATTTATTTGTTTGCATTGAAATTAATTGAACCTAATTTTTATTTGGTAATATTTGCAATAGTTTTCCAAAAACCCTATTCACCCCCCTTCTAGGGTTATATATTTGGGACAACAATTGGTATCAGAGCTAGTGCTTAATATTTGATTGTTTTCTTGAGTAAAAGATCACGACAAACATTGGGGAATCAAGCTTTTCACAAGGCCTTCCTATTGACCGACCACCTATTTTTTATGATAAAAATTATTTGTTTTGGAAAAATAGGATGGGTATTTTTCTTCAAGCTCAAGACTATAAAATGTGGCTCATTATTTTATGGTCAAACTAAATTGCCCACAAAGCCTAAAAATGAGTGGACTGATATAGATCACAAAATTTTTCAAATTGAATTTGTCACCAAACAAGCTTTATTTCATTCTCTATGTGAAAGTGAATATGCTCGTATTTTTAAAACTGAAACTTCAAAGCAAATTTGGGATACACTTGAGCTAATTTATGGAAAAAATTCTCAAGCAAAATTGTCGAAAATTAAATATCTTTTTCATGAATTTGAAACATTCAAAATGATTCATGATGAAACTATTTTAAAAATACATTTATGATTTACATATCTTTTAAACTATTGGAAATGCTTGGAAGAACCTATACTAATGACTACATTGTAAGCAAGTTCATTAGGTCTCTTTCAAGAGAATGGGGGACAAAAGTCAACTTCATCCAAGAAGCAAAGGATCTCTCAACTCTAAGCATGGATGAACTCATCAACTCTCTCATGCAACATGAACCATTTTTTAGAAGGCAAATTAGTGAAGAAGTTGAAGAGGAGACCGATCATTCATCACTCAATCATATTCAAGACTTCCCAAACATTAACCATGATGATATCATTTTGAATGGGGGAAACAATGATGATGATGGTGGTGATGAAAAAAGCATACAGCTCACTCCAATGTCCATCAACTATGCAACAAGTGAATCAAGCGTGTCAAACTTCAAAATATGTAAGCATTGTCTTGAAAGAGGACACAAGAAAAGGTATTGCCCTATACTCTTAAATATGAATGCACTTGAGTTAATTAACTCTAATTATGAAGAGGAGGACAATTCACACATATCAACCCCTCATGACAATGGAAATCTATTTTATGATCACGGTTGATATTTCCAAAGGATAAAATAAGAAAACCAACATTAGTTGGTAAATTAGTTAGAATTGTTTAAATCCTATTTATCATGCAATATTCAATGAACATCATATCTTGAAATCTATTTATATAATACTCTCATATGAACATATGTTTAGTTTGGTTAAATTGCTTGTATATTGATGCAAATGATATGGTTAATAATTTCATTAAATTTAATGCCTCTTTGATGCATTGACATATCTTTGTTTATGGCATGGCTAAATTGACATATGAGATGCACAAATGTTTTTCAATGATATTTTAATGTCTATTAATGATGCATAAGTGCTCATACATCATGTGCATATATGAAAAAGGTTTTTGAGAAGAAAATATTTGAAAAACTGATTTTTGAAAAAGACTAGTCGACTAACCATTTCCATCCTAGTCGACTAAAGAACTGACTTTTCAAATTAAAATTGAACGGACTCGATTAGTCGACTAAGCATTTATTCCTAGCCGACTAAAGTTTCTGGAAAAATAAAAATGGCTACTGCCTCTCGTTTAGTCGACTAAACACAGTGACTAGTCGACTAGAGAACTTCTAAGCCAATTATCAATTAAATACTTTATTTGAATGTCATCCATATAATTGATATTGGTGAAATATATCTTGTGAAAATTGCCTCCAAGTATATATCTTGAAGAACAAGAATCATGGAGTTAAAACATCAATGAAGATCAAGCTCAAACATTAAATGTGGATATTGCATATTCACTTAATTCAATGAAGCATGAAAGCCAAGCACAAGATTTGGAGAGCTCAAGTATGAAGACCTTATATCTTATGTGTGTTTAGGCTTTATGTAAATCTCTCATTAGGATTAAACCAATTTGGCTCAAAAGACTTTGACCTAATGACCTTAGTATTTAACATGTTTAGAAAATCGTTTTTTAAGTCAAAACTAAATAGAAATTATAGTGGGCCTTTGTAAACTCAAAAGACTTCTCAATTTTCATTAAAATTGGTTTTGAACATTGCCTAGTCGACTAAGCATCATTGACTAGTCGACTAAAGTAGTGGCAGTAAGTAATTTTTATGAAAATCATCAAGTAGTCGACTAACAGCTTGACTAGTCGACTAATCGATTCTCTAATCGACTAACCACCTTTGTCTAGTCGACTAACCGTGCCCAGATTTCGAATTGAACTAGCTTTGACTCAGCTAGTCGACTAACACTCTTTGCCTAGTCGTCTAATTGAGTCCTGAATCTTATAACATATAGTTTTGACAAACCCAAACGGTCATATTTTTGTGCCTAACAGCCATATACACTTTGGGGCTTATAAATACTCATTGTATGAGTCTTAAACATAAGGTTGAACATATACAAATCCATTCCAACTTGTTTACTCATCAACATTTGTTAGAATCATAGTTTTTTTGAGCTAAGTTAGTTCATAATCAATTGAAAGATATTAGTGTGAGCTTATATTGTATTTCATCTGCTCATTGAGGAGTTCTATTGTTGTACACTCATCACATCTCTTTGTAAATCTTGTAAGTGCTCTTAGTGAGCTTGAAAAAGTGTTCTTTGTGAGCACTTGGGGTGTTCTTTGTGAGCACATTTGAGGGTTCTTTGTGAGTCATTGTATAAGTTCTTTGTGAGCTTAGGTAAGAGTCTTCCACCTGGGAAAAAGAAGACTGTGTAAAGGTTTCTCCACCTTGAAGGAGTAATCCTTAGTGGATTATGGGAATCCTTGAGCTGGGTGCTTAAGGCGAGGAGTAGGCGGAGTCCGAATCTCGTTAAATCTCTGTGTTTGATTTCTCTATCCCTTACTCTTATTTCAATTAATTGCTTATTTATTTGTTTGTATTGAAATTAATTGAACCTAATTTTTATTTGGTAATATTTGCAATAGTTTGCCAAAAACCCTATTCACCCCCCTCTAGGGTTATATATTTGGGACAACATCTCCCATGCCTGCTATATCCAATGTTTCTCCATCAACCAAGTGCACCTTCCCGAAATCACCTGTCACATAGTTCTTCATAATTTCTCGATGTACAATAGTATGGAATGAGGCTCTTGAGTCCAACACCCAAGAATCAATGGGGCTGTCGACTAAAAGAAGTAAAGCATCCCATAGTTCTTGTTTTACAACAATGGCAAAGTCATTCTCATTCTTCTTCTTTGGTGGTTTTTGCAATTCTTCTTGAAGTGGCCAGGCTTGCCGTAATTCCAGCATTCTGGTTATCTTCGAGGTCTGGATTTACTTCTGCCTCTTTTAGACCTTGATCTGCCCCGATTTAAATTTCTGTCAAATCTTTTGCTTCTAGTCTCGAGGTTTAAGGCAGAACTAGAAGTTGAACTTTCACCTGCATCTTTCCTCCGAACCTCTGAGCTAAGATTCTAATCTCGAATATCTTAGTATTTGAGTTTATTTTTACCTGAAGAATTATTTATAGCTGTTCTCATAGCCTCCCAACTACTTGGCAATAAGGCCAGAGCAATCAATGCACATACCTCATAATCAAAATCAATTTTAATAGAGGATAATTGATTGGTGATGGTTTTGAACTCATTTAGATGCTGCATGACTGGAGTACCTTCCACCATTTTCAAGTAAAACAACTTCTTCATCAGATGCACCTAGTTGTTGGCTGACGACTTTTCGTACATATCTGATAAGGTTTTCATTAAATCTGCTGTGGTTTTTCTTTTACCACATTATGCACAACTGATCTTGATAGTGTTAGTCGAATGACTCCCAACACTTGTCTATCAAGAAGAGTCCATTCATCATCCTTCATATCATCTGGCTTATTTCTCAAAAGAGGAAAATGCAGTTTCTTCCCATAGAGATAGTCTTCAATCTGCATCCTCCTGTACCCAAAGTCTGTGCCGTTAAACTTCTCAATTCCTGCGACCTTGGTTTCTTTCCCTGCCATCGTTTCCTTTTGGTTTGAATTTGAGTCTGAATTTGAACAAACGGAGTCCGAAGTTATGTCCGCAATGGTCAACTTAGCTAGAAAGGAGCTCATATGAGCCAAAATGGGCTAAAAACAACAAATGGGCCCAAAAAACAAGTTGGTGCGTGTGGAGCACGCGTGGTACATGCGGAGGCGTGTGGTCAAAGCGCGGGTCGAGACGACTGGTTAACGCGTGGGTTGGGGCACGGGTCAATGTGTGGGTCGGACTCGGGCCGGTCAGGGTCAATGCTGACGTCAGCGATGATGTGGACACGGGTTGCAGGGTCAGACCAGGTCGACGGGTCACGAATCAGGTCGCGAGCAAGGAAGATAACTGGCACGTGAAGTGTGTGACCGACGCGTGGAGGCGTGTGGAGCCTCCATTTCACTTTTGGTTTTCACCGTTGTGATTTTCTCGGTGTGTACTTCCTCCTTGTGTGTTCAAAATCCGTTTTTGGACACTTAGATTTCTGGGCAAAAATATATATATAAAAAAAAAAAAAACACCTCTCTTTGGCTCTGATACCATTTGTTGTACCCCAAGGACCAGAGGTGAACACCAAACAAACACTCACAAGAGAGTAACATAAGATTTACGAGGTTCGGCAATTGCCTACGTCCACGGGTTGCTGCAACTTCTTATATGAAGAAAATACAATTACAAATTACAAAAGGAGGAGGAGGAGAAAACACCTCTCAACTCAACTCATTCTCTCTCTTTCTAATTCTCTCTGCACTCACTGCACCACACTTGCCTCTCATTCCACATCACACAAGCTAGCTTTCTATTTATAGCTGAACATGGGAGAGTCAGCAACCAACAAGCCACCAACAAGCAGCCACCCTACCAAGGTAGCTTGGCTGAAATCTTCAGCCCCAAATCTTTAGCTGCACAATTGTAGCTTTCTTTGACTTTGTTTGCTTGGCCAAATATGAGCCAATGAGTTTGTCTTCATCCTTAACACTTCTCTCTAACTTCATTTTTGACTTGGTCAAAATTGAGTTATAAACCAAACTCTTCTTCCTTCTCAAGTCTGATATTTTTCAGCCCAAACTAAAACCCCTTTATTTGGGCCATGTTTGATCCAATTTTGGAACCCCATAAAAATATTTGGGAGCGGATAATGCAACCCCTGCCAACTATTAGCCCACCCCCTATGTTAAGTTAACTCCAATAATTTATAAGAACACCTCATGCATTCCCTAAAATAACCCTAACCCAAATAATTGTTCATTAGAGTTTATATCCCCACCCCATTTAGAAATAATGTATTGCGTTACTTCCAACCTAACATTTTGGGAATGTTAGGTTGATCACACATGAAATGGATTTAGATGCTAATGGGAGAAGATTATTAGTGATATCTTGTTCAGTAAGTGCATCCTTATATCAGCTGAATCTCTCTTTCTCTCTCTGTCTATCATGTATAGGCACACACAAACACAATTGATTGGATTCTTTCTATGTTGCTGCACCAATTATTGTTTAATTACTTGCTGACAAATTGGTCCAGAGCTCTGACATTGAGATCATGAAATTGAACCTTAATTTGATTAACCAAATGTGGACACCCCATTTTTACCAATTATTTCTACCATATGTCCATGCAAATGATCAACTAGAATAGCTGATCATTGGGTGAGGAATTGGCCTTGTAAAGACCAAATTGACCAAATTGCCCTTTGCTGAGGAAAAGGACAATTCATTATTTCATGTGTACATTTGGATTGGAATCAACCCATTTGTATTGCATTTGACTTTTGAGGTGTTTTAGAACATCCCTGTAAATTTTCATGGCATTCTGATGAGAGCTCGATAGGTAATTAGGGTTTTTGCGACTTGAAGGGCATTTTCGTCATTTTTCTCGTATAATTTCCGAATGACCTCCGAATTCGAAACGGATTGTTTCATAAGGTTTATATGGATGTGGGGAGTGTATTTGATGTGTCAATTGAGCCTTTGAATGGTTGGGATGGATTCTCCCAAAATCGATCCCACGGGTAAGGATGAGCTGAATTAGGGTTTCGATCAAATTGACCGTGAATTGGTCGTTTTCACCACAACAAAAGATTTTCAAAACATGTTGTTAAGTACCAATTTCATGTTGAAACCATGTTTTTAGAAGTGGTGCAAGCCCAATTGATTAATTTTATAAAACAAGGAATGGTCATATGACCAATTTTGGCACAACCGGGTCAATTGGCTAGCTTTTTGCTAAAACCCTTGACCATGGTCAATTAATTTTAACCCAAAAACATTCTAAAAATGTGGAGGATCAAAACACGGTCGTTTTGAGCCCTGAACCATCGGATTTGGATCAAATTTGACCAAAATATGGCCAAAATTCGAAAACCCTAAAAATTGGGGAACAAAATTGGGAAATCAGCATGGTGACCGTCCTAGCTAGGACGGCCAACCGTCCAGCTAGGACGGCCAACCGTCCAGCCCTAGGACGGCCATCAGCATGCTCGAGCCTATTTTTCAATTTTGGAAAACTTCACCTATTTTAGGCCGATTTGACTTGATTTTTTGGGAAAAATTCGAACTTGGTTCAGCTTGCAAACCCTAGGAGGATTGGTTCTAAGCCCTAGGATCGTTTTTTAAAAGATTAAATCCTAACCATTCAAGGTTTTAAACCCTAAGGCCCCGTTTGGATCGGGGGAATGGCCGCCTGGAATGGGAATGGATTCCATAAGGCGTCGTTTGGATGTTATCTTGAGCACGGAATGGAATCGGTAAGTTGGAATGACTGGGAATGAACTCCGGCTGATGGGGGGAATTTCATTGCTGGCGGGGGGTGCGGTAATGTGATTACCGACTGTGGGGCGGAATAAAAAAAGTCTGGACTAACCCTCAAAATACGACCCTCAAAACACGACCCCCTGCTCACACTACCCACTGCTTCTGTCGAATCTCATGTCGAAGCTCACGCCGTCGACCCCCAGCTGCCGTCGGAGCCATGCCGACGTTCGTCTCCCTCTACAGTCCCTCCCACGTAGTCGACCCCCTGCTACCATCTGCAGAAATTTGTGCATTGAGAGATGGGATTCGGAGCCCTAAGAACCATAATTCGACCCCCTGTTTCCACAGCTTAACAGACACTTGATTTCCGAGGAGAAGACCCAGTGCTTAACAGACACATCTGGTGGATCCGGTTGCTGCTGGACGATCTTGTAATGGACTTGGTTTAGCTACGAGGTTCAAGGTTCAAGAAGAAGGCACCCTCGGTTAAGGGATAGACCAAACCAGTCCAACTGGGCAAGAAAGCAACCGTCCATTTGCCCTCATTTCACAGGTTGAGCGAAGCTTAGCGATGAGTCAATGAAGTGCTTATGGTTTTGTGGATATACATGAAAATATCTTCTTTGTGCAGGCATTTTCTTTTTCTTAAAATCATTTTCTTTTTTTTTTTTGTGTGTGGATATACATGAAAATATCTTCTGCAGAAATGATGTTTTTTGCTTATCAAAAAAAAATTTTTTTTTGGATAAAAAGTAATATAAATTTGAAGTTGCTCAGAGTTGCTTTAATTTAAGCCATTTATTTCCAAATAATGATGTTGTTCATGTGATATTTTGTGATTATTAGTAGAGGGGTAAAATTGGAAAATTACAGAAAATTTCATTCCATTCCTGTCATTGCCAAACACAGGAAATGGAATGGACTGTCATTCCGACCCCTAATTCCAGTCAGTATCCAAACGCTTCATATGGAATAAATTTCTGATTCCATTCCATTCCAGCTTGGGAATGGAATCGGATTCCATTCCGACCTATTTGATTCCCCCGATCCAAACGGGGCCTAACTCTATATATGCTTCATTATAGAGTTAGAGGAGGGAGGATCAAAGAGGAGGAGAGATTTTTAGGGTTTTGGAGAAGGAGGCTACAGATTTTTAGCTCTTCATCTCTACACCATTGAAGGGGCAAGGATTGAAGGCTAAGAGCTTGGAGGAAGCTAGCCAAGAAGGAGATCGAAGGGTAAATCCTGAACCTTGACCCTTATTTTTCATGGTTTTTTTTACATAAGTTTATGAGGCTATGTTGTAAGTCCTCTTGATTTTCATATGATATGAATCCTCTCATCTTTTTCTTTCTACTATGAGTATGTTTAACATGATTAGAAGTAATTTTATCATTATTCTATGTGAGTATGCATGTTAGGGTTAGGTTTTTTTGTTATTTTATGTTTAGCAATCATGATTAGGGTTATTTTTTTATTATGATTTTATGTGGCTAAATAGGTTTAGGATTAGTTTTGTTATTATTTTATGTTAGTATGCATGTTTAGGATTAATGAGTTTTATCGTGATTTTATGTATGTATGCATGAGTAGGGTTAGATTTGTTGTTATTTTATGTTAGTATGCATGTTTAGGATTAGTGAGTTTTATCGTGATTTTATGTACGTATAGATTTGTTGTTATTTTATGTTAATATGCATGTTTAGGATTAGTGAGTTTTATCGTGATTTTATGTATGTATGCATGAGTAGGGTTAGTTTTCTTGTTATTCTATGTACGTATGCATGATTAGAAGTAGTTTTATTATTATTTTATGTGAGTATGCATGTTAGGGTTAGTTTCTTGTGATTTTATGTGTGTAAGCATGCTAGGGTTAGTTTTTGTTATGATTTTATGTTTAGGATGAGTCCGTTGTTATTATTTCGTGTATGCAAACATGTTTAGAGTAAAGGTTAATATATTCATGTTGTTATTTGAATCTCATGATAATTGATTGGTGATTTTAATGGTAATATGAGTACGTTAATGTGTATTTTGACATGTGAAGAGTCTTGAGTCTTTTTGTTTGTGCTTTTTATGATTATTTGAACACTTGATATGGATTCGATGGGTTGAATATATAAATTGTGTACGAGGGAGCGTGCGAAGGTAAGATCCTCCCCTTGTGTTTAAAATAGTTGTTTAAAGCATATTCGTTGTTAGTTTTCTTATACATTTTGCATGGTAATTTAGTATAGCATGTTAGATTGTATGCTAGGGTGTTTATTTGTCATTTTTTATGGATTAACAATGTTTTTTAAGCCATTTGGAACATGTATTCAAATCTGTCCAGATTTGAATATATGCTTTGAAGTGGTTTAATTAACATTTTTAAGCCATATTTTTGCATGATTTTTATAGTTTTTTTTATAGTATATTCATGTAGAAAGCATGATAGGTCATCTTCACATTTTTATTCTTTGTTTTCATGATTTTTAGAGTGGTTAAAGGTTCATATTCAAATCTGTCCGGATTTGTTTATGCCCTTAAATCACTTTTAAAAATTATTTTAGGGCTAAATCTAACTTAGAAATATGTTTAGGATCACATAGTTTGATTAGTATGCATTTAGGAACATTTTCATGCATGATTAGAATTGATTTTGTGAATGTTTGATTAATTTAGTTAAATTACAGCATGCATTTGCATTAGTATGTTAGGGTTTTTAGATTAACTTTAGGGCTAGTTAGAGACCCTAGGCTAGGAAGGTCACTTGACCTTCCCTAGGAATTTCCTTTGTTGTAAAAATCATGATTTGAATTGTGTATTTTATTTGATTTAAGAGTCGATCTTCGAGAGATTTCCTAAAAGATTTTTGATGCAATATTTATGAAATAAATATGATTTTATGAGATATTTGATTATTAATTGATTTTCAAAAGACTTGAAATGTTTTAAAGATTTTTTACCTTGGAATGAAATTCCTCCCATATGATTTGTTTTCTTGAAAATCTTTGAAAAAGATTTTTAATTGGAATTGAATTCTAAAGATAAGAATTGTTCTAGAATATTTGGATTTTAAGAAAGTCTTTTAATTTGAAATGATTTCAAATAAATGATTTTAAACAAACAAAAACTCTCGAAGTTAGAGTCTTGAATTAGGTTGAAATACCTTTGATGATGTGATCGATTACAATAGGAGAGTCCTAGGGTAGTCGAACTACGTGGACTTTGATACTTGCTAGGTGATACTAGTAAGTTATGTAGGCGCTAATAGGGCTCAAGTCCGCCCTAGGATGCCCGTAGGGTGTCCTAGGTTCTTAGGGTTTGTTTGTATTTTTTTTATTATTATTGATATAACTAATATAGATAATGCATTTATATCACTATTTTTTTTGGTTGATTAGATTATTTAGGATTGTTTGCATTGAGAAATTTAAATAACCCAAATAAATTAGAAATCCTTTAATTAGGGCGAGGTGGGTGCCTACAAGCGAAAGCTTGGAACCTTCCCACGTCGTAACCTAGCCCCCGGATCCATCTCTGGTTTGTAGACAGTCTTTTCATTGAAAATGGAGTTTGTTTTTGTTTTAAAATAAAACATTTTTATGGTTTCCTTATTCCTTAAAAATAAGGTGGCGACTCCTTTGTTTGATTTCTAAACCCCCCCTAATCACATCGCCCGGTGATGATGTGGACTCACACCACCAAAGCCCCGCCACGAGGCTGGTCCACAGAACTGGCGACTCCGCTGGGGACGTCGAGGGCTAAACTTCATTAATTTAATTGGGCTATTTAATTTCTTAAATTAATTAAAATCAACCACTTGCATTTGTGTGATTGCATATCATTTTAGTTATATTAGCTGCATGTCATTGTGTGATAGGACGATGTTGCCTTGCCAAACGATGGTCTAGTCCTGATCCCTGTCTCCACTCGACACTAGGGCAATCATGACGAAGCCATCAACCTATTGTCAAGTACCCTTCGGGGTATATCAATGACCAATCAGTACTGTTTGACCCACGCGGCACGCCATGTGTCACATGTGGTTAGGTATATGGATTGGTCTGCAATAGGAACCTTTGAACCCACCTTTTGCATTAGTCCATGTAAACAGCCAAGTAGGACACTCTACCCTACAGTGCTTGCACACATCTGTTATGCTGCCGAAATTTCGACACATAATTGTACTGTTATGCTGCCGAAATTCCTTTTGGTATTTAACTGTACCGTTATGCTGTCGAAATTTTCCCTTGACACATACCTACACCGTTATGCTGCCAAATTTCTTTTAGCACATAATTGCGTCGTTATGCTGCCGAAATTGTCCCAATTTGATGTGAGCCTTGTTTGTGAATGCTAGAACTTAGGGATATGTCACCCTTAGATAAACTTTGATATTTTTAATATAGGCTCTTTATTTTAAGGATTTTGGTCCTTAGAATGAAAGGACTATTTTGAGGATGGAAGAGAATATTCTAAAGGTACATACCCTTTTCTATGATTAGGTTGTTTTGGCTTGTTTTGACTAAGACCTTCGAATCAAAGGAAAGTGTCCTAAGAATGAAGGGCTAATCATTGGTGTCGCTCTTTATGCCTTGTTTGGCTTATCGTGTTTTATTTCGCTATTGGTGATTCTGATTTATTTCCTAATTTCTAAGGAAATGCCCTTGTGAAATAAGGGAAGTGAGTTGGAATTATGATAGGACGGTTTTCCCCTTTCTCCTTTTCTTCTATTTGGATAGCACCTCTTTGATAGTCTGTCAATAGGTTTTGAGCATCATGGACTCTTCCGTTTTTCTAAAAAAGCCCATTTCATGGTGTAGAATTCTGGCCTGGCGTCGTGATTCTAGAGGGCGTCTTTTTAGTGTTGAACCCCCGAGTGTATCCTCAATGGCCGACAGAGAATCCAGTACTACTGCTACAGTGTTGAATGCTATTATGGACCGAATTGATGTCCTGGCCCGTGAGACTGAACATATTAAGAAAATGTCCCAAGATAAACAGATCAGTACAGATCAGGATAGGGAGGCCCACTTAGAGAACCCGAAGAGTACCTCTGATCCACCTATCCCGGCCCAAGTTGATGATAGTGCCAAGGCCCAGGCAGGAGCCAAGTCTAAGCCCATCAATCTGGATGGCGAGCCCAGTGGATCTAGGTTCCTCTCTGGGGATCCAATCCTGTTGTCGAGTAAGGTTGAAGCCTTAGAGAAAGCCCTGAAGGGGATGCGTCGGTCTGATGACATGGTTGATGTGACATCTTTTTCACTGTTCCCCAAGGCCCGTATGCCGTTCAGTTTTAAGATGTCTGAATTAGAGAAGTTTGATGGGATGGGTTGTCCTAAAACCCATTTGAAGATGTATGTGAGGGCGATGCAACCTCGTGGAGCCGATGATGAGCTGTTGGCCCAGATGTTTCATGAATCACTGAAAGGGTCAGCCTCGAAGTGGTTTTTATCCTTAGATGAGACTAAGTTGAAGACATGGGAGGATGTTTGCAATGAGTTCACTAATCACTACAAGTGCAACACTGAGATTGATGTGACTCGTAGGGACCTTGAGACTACTAAGCAGGAACCGAGGGAGAGTTTCTCTGCCTTCATTTCCAGATGGAGGGCGAAAGCTTCGCAGATGACCCACAGGCCTACAAATGATGAACAGGTGCAGATGGTACTAAAGAGTCTCTTGCCTATCTACAACAAGTATTTGTTCTCACAGTATTTCCCTAACTTCAAAGCCCTTGTTATTGCCGGTACTCAAGTTGAAGATGCTCTGGCTAGTGGGGCTCTCAAGGCCGAAGAACCTTTCAGAAACCGCCAACCACCTCTCGACCGCAAACCCAACCCTGAAGTCAATGCCATTGCCCAACCTATTCAAGCTACCCAATCAAACCGCCCATTCCAAGCTAGAGAGCCGGCCCGCCAGTTCACCAATCTATACATGTCCCTAGAACGTGTCCTTGAGAAATTGAAGGCACGTGGTCTCCTCACCCCTTTGGAACCCCGGCCTCTTCCAGATCCATTACCCAGAAACTTCAAGGAGAATGAGTATTGTCAGTTCCACCAATCTAAGGGCCATCACACCAACCAATGCATGCGCCTTCGCCATGAAATCCAAGACCTCATTGACAAGAAAGTCATTGCCCCATCAAATCCACCAAGTCAACCAAATGTCACCAGTAACCCTCTTCCAACCCATGCTGTACCACCACCAGCTCAAATCAATGCCCTGGTCCTCGACGACCCAAAAATTCGTCACCCAATCCGCCCATATGTCCCACTCAAAACTACCTTAACCGAAGCCTTTTACCAAGCCCGGTCCCAAGGCCTCATTACCTCACTCATACCTCGCTTCCATAAGCCTTTTTGCCAGTACCACAACATCTTCGGGCATGACACAGAGAATTGCAAGGTTTTAGGGAAATTGGTACAAGATTTACTTGATGATGGAGAGTTATATCAGTATGAAGAACCTGAGCAACCTGAAGTTCTCGAAGAAGCTCCTAGAAGTGGGAATTATCAAAATCTAATTTGATGACTTATGTTTTGGTCCTCCAAATGCACTAAATGGTAATAGTACTTCCAGATAGTTGATATGAAAATGAGCCAAATAGCTTGATGGGTCATCAAAGACCATTCTAATTGAAAGTACATTTAAGTAACCTATGCAGATATTTGAGTCCCATCCACAAGTTTCAACAAAATTTCGCCTGTTTTGCTCCTTTCAATCTTTGCTAGCTTTGATGAAAATTAGACTGCATCTGATGGTAGCTGACTGACAAGAGTCTCCAAAAGTATTCTCCTCTCCACAGCACGAACCTCTTGGCTGCATTAACCGAGAAAAGGTTTCTACATGACCACATATAAATCATAAAGAAAAAGAAAAAAGGACATGGAAAATGACTGGATTCATTACCTTCCATCTTCATCTTTGAATTTAAAGGAGCGAAGCTCCCTTCCATCTTCTGATTTTACCGCCATCCTGCACAGCTGATACCATGAAGAAGTTCAGGGGAGGAAAAATAAAAGCCCCAGAGCATTAATTAAGTTCCATAAACTGATTCCAATTCTATAGCCATTTAAGTATAAATTGAAATCAAAAGTTCACAGCCTTGCCCGCAATCCTGCAAGGAGATATTATCTAAGACGAGCAACATTTAAAATACCCGGAGGCACAAGTATGTTCTGCAGCAATAAAAGATTGCGATTTGCGGATATCTGGCAAATTAAACATGAATTCACAGTGATGATGCATGCATTGTGGAGGAAGTAATATACTTGCAATTTGTCAACGAAAAATTTGGATATTTCTCATACTTGTTGAGTGAATAAAAATTGAAAGAGAAGAAGAAAATGTACCCTTGAATTTCAAGAAATTGGGGCCGGAGATCGTTTCCGACTCCAAATGCATCCAATACCCGCCACCCATTCTTGAAAAGGGTAAGTGAGGTTCCACCGGTCCGAAGTGACTCTGCCTGCTCAACCACCAATGACCTCACTCCAATTATTTGTCATTTGCAGGACATTACATAAATTTATGAACAACAGTAACCATAAATACAAATCTTTTTTTTTTTTTTAATAATGAATTTGGTGTTTTTGTAAATCTAACCTGTGAAGGGAAAGTGCGGTGGCAAGGCCGGCAATACCGGCTTCGATAATAACAATATTCTCCTTCCGAACATCGGCTTGAGCTTTGATAATGGATGTACGGATGGGTTTGGTTCTGGTTTGAGCTCGGAACAAAGATAGGGTCTGTGGAAATGTTATCGTTTGGAGTTGAAAAGATGGAGATGTAGAAGGTGAGAGAGGAGAGCTAACAAGCAAAAGAGACGAAGAGGGTGTAGCCATGGATCTTCACTTGTGGTTCTCTGATACTTGCGATTGTACATGATGTGTGTGTGTGTGTGTGTGTGTGAGAGAGAGAGAGAGAGAGAGAGAGACTGGGTTATAATATTCATTAAAGAACCGCTGTTTGATATTCATTAAAGAACCGCTGTTTGAAACAGCGATTTTATGTATTTTTTTAATAACCGCTGTTTCAAACAGCGGTTTATAGCTTTTGACATGTCAGAGGGTCACTCTTGTATATATTTTTGAATGGAGGTCAGAGTTGTATATATATTTTTTTAAAAGGTCATTTTGGAAAAAAACTCGCAAGGCCCACTCTTCAACTTATGCTAGAAAGAGACTTTTAAGAACATGTTGCCAAGATTAATCAAGAGGGAATATTTTTCAAAAACATATATATATATAAGATTAAAAAAAGACAAAGAAAAGAATCTTGTTACCATTTAGCCCCCAAGTCTCCTATGTAAAGATTGGCTCAGATTTGGCAATACACCAAAGTCAAAGATGGAGCCACCAACAGGCACCAACTTTGTCAATAAAAAAATTTGGGGAGCTACTTTGGTAGGGTGGCTTGTCGGTGGGCTTGTTGGCTGCTTGTTGTTGACTTTGCCTCTTTCATTCAGCTATAAATAGAAGTATTGAGAGAGACAATTAGAGGGTAGAAAATCAGAGAGAGTAGAATCAGTGTTTGAGAATTGACTTGAGAATTTCTCCTCCTCCATTATTGTATTTGAATTTTTTTCCTCCATATAGTGAAATTCGCTACCCCGTGCATGTAGGCAATTGTCGAACCACGTAAAACTTGTGTCTCTCTCATTTGTGTGATTGTTTGGTGTTCACCTCTGGCTCCCTGGGCGCAACAAATTGGTATCAGAACCAAATAAATGTGTTTTTTTTTTTTTTGCCCAGAAATTAAAGTGATTATTTTTCATTTTGG
>JAESVK010047045.1:0-11720 GCA_017140935.1 Hamamelis virginiana | reverse complement strand
ATCGCAATCACTAGCATAGCTTCTTATTTACTTTAAACTTGATTCAACCACATTCTCTGTGGAAGACCCGCACTCACTCTAACTTGCGACTTGAGGTTAAATTTCTGTTGAGTGTGGTCCTATAAATACAATTAAATCTTGGCGCATGGTGGGGAATTAACCTCCCTCACCGTGGTGCGACCAGTTAACCATTCGACAAAGAAGAATTCCAACCTGATAATTGTTCAATTGAAATGTTACTAGGAATAGAATTCTTAGCAACAGGATACGCAATAACCTAACTTATTCACGGAAGAAGATAGAACTGAAATGAAAGAGTTCACATATGCATATATATCAAATTTGTAAATTCATGTCAAATATAACAGAATGATCATAAAGGAACAATTAACTTTCATTAAAATCAAAAAGGTCTTAAAACTATGCAATGTACCACGGTATTTGAAAAGAAACTGGATAACAAAAGACAAGGATGGACATATTTATGACTTAGGTTCTACCCAGCCATCCTTGTATCAACAATCTAAACATTATAAAGAAAACAACTTAACCATCAAAACTACAGTTCAAAAACATAACAAAAATCAATCAAAAACATCAAAGTAATCTTCTGGTTCCACAGAAGTGTCAGCAGTCTCTTCTTCTTCAACCACAGCCTCATTCCCGGCTTGAGGGACTTCAGATGCAGATGGTACTTCAGCAGGAGGTGGTTCTTCATGAACAGGAGGAGCGAATTCAGACATATACTCTTCAGGAATGGGCGGCATTGGGTCAATTCCAAATTTTTCAAACAAAGATTGACTCCAAGCTTGCTGATTCATCTGAATCTCCCATTGAATCTCTTGCCTCCTCAAAATCCGGCCTATACTGCGCTGATTCTCCAAAATATCTGCATGTATGGCGATTAGCATTGCGTGCAACGAAGGGGGAGGAATGATAGGATCTGGCACAAAACTAGATGATGCACCCCTTGCTCTCAATCCCTGGGATGCCTGAGTAGCTCTAGCAGCCTCCGCTCTAGCACGCGGTCCCAATGACGATGCAGCTGGAGTAATGCCCCCTTCTCCATGCAAATACGGCTCAGAAAAAGTAATCACTTGGTCTATGCAAATCTGTGTGATCATTTGTGGGAATGGAATCGAGCGAGCAGATTTCGCCGATAAGTAGTGACAGATATCTTCAAAGATCCATGCAGCTACATCAATAATAGCATCGCCCATAAATTCGATCAACAGATTCACTTCATCTATCTTTGAAGCACCCTCCGAACCACGGCAGTAAAGATTACAATGAATAATCTTATTCATTGTAGCATATTCTGGATGCATGAAGCCTATCGGGAAAGTACTCCCATCATCTTTTGGAGGGGTGGGATTACTGTAAACTATCTCCATAGCTGCATGTCTGGTTTTCGGCTCATGGTTGGGATGAGGATACTCTATCTCTGCAGGAGTAGGACGCTCAATCTTAAGGAACTCAGCTATATGGTCTGGAGTGAGTTGAACGACCTTCTTAGAACTCATTTTTGCGGTTATTAAGTCCTTCTTCTCATCCTTCACTGCAACAGTATAGAAATTTCGCACTATGCCTTGCTTGTACCCCTTCCACTTTACCAACCACTGCCCCAATTTTCTTCTATGAATTACACTCAACACACGATCAAAAGAATCAAAGGCTTTCGCCTTCACAAACCTCTCCGGTTTGAACCCTTTGCTCTTAATGAATTCTGCCCATGTCTGCTTCTTCGGCTTTGGCACACCGGTATGCTTTGTGGGCTTGTCCCTGTGCGAGGTAGGAACTGAACTCAAAACCTTCCTAGGGTGGCCAGTAGGGCCAATCTCTCCAATTTCAGGCTCGCCTTCGGATTCCTCTTCTTCTTCCACTGGCATTGATTTCTTAGGCATGAATTCCTCATCCGACTCTGATTCCGATGAAGTATACTGAAGCACTGCCTTTCCTTTGCCCTATGGAGTTGGTTTAGACTTCTTTTGAGGTGGTTGTCTCTCGGGCTCACCAATGGAAATGTTCTTAGCAGGTTCACGCGGTGGTTGTTTGCGCTTCTGAACCGTTTTGGCTTTTGCTTTACTAGATTTCTTTTCCTCTTGATCGGCTTTTTTCTTTGCTTCCTCCTCCGCCTTTTTCTTTGCTTCCTGCTCGGCCTTTTGCCTATCTTCCTCATCTTGTTTTTCTCTTATGGATGCCAATAGCTCCTCAGTTTGTTTGACTCGTGCCATCGTATGTCTCAAATTTTCACACACAGTAACACGGTAAGTTAACGTTCAACCAAAATTTAAGCAGCATTTCCCCATAAAAATGGAGCTTTCTAAATCACAAAAATTCCCAAATACAATCCACACAGTCAAACTAATCCCATGAATCAAAATTCATAATCAGAAATCCATAAGCACAATAATAACTTACCTTCTTCTTTAAAGATAAAAAATTTGCTCCCTCAAGCTTGTTTTCTTTTGTTTATGCCCTTACAGCTCAAGCTTCAACAATGGAAAGAATTTTGATATGGGTTTGCTTGAATGAGGAGTGGGTTTTATAGAACGGTTCGGTAATGGTGGAAATGAAGATCGTGGGGAAAATGATGAGATTTGAGCTTTGAATGATGAGGAGTTGAGAAAATGAAAGATTGGAAGAGAGAGAGCTTCGAGGAATGGACTGGGAATGGAGGTTGCGCACGACCTAGGCTCGGCAGTTGAAATGGCAGATGAAGGGATGGCGAGGGTGGTGTACTTACGTGGTTAGCATGGGAGAATGAAAGGAGCAGTTCGTGGCTTATGAGAGAAGCCACGGACATGAAATTTTTTCAAATGGAATTTAATAAGTGGGGCGGTCACTGGCGGTTTAAAATTTTAACTCAATTATCGATAATTTAGTATATGTAATTATCGATAGTTGACCTCCCCTGCAACTGAATTCAAGATTCCAATTTGATGATTATCGATAATTGACATAACAGGTTATCGATAAGTGTAGCCTTCAGGAAAGGGTTGATTCAAGCTGAGATTCAAACTACCGATAATTCCAATAGGCAATTATCGATAATGGGCAATTTTTTTTTTATTTTTATTTTGAGGGAACAATTCTTTTATCAAAATGAAGATTGGCAGTACCTTTTTCTGTCTGTATTTCCACAAGTCTGCTCTTTTCCTCTTTTGCACTTTCTCTGTCCCAATCAACTGATTACCCAATTCTGCTCTGATTCACTCCATACTTAGCTTTCCCGAGCCACAACTTCAACTGAATTACTCAAACCTCATTTTGCACAATCACACCAATATTTATGAAACAAGGTTACCTAGGTATTGAAAAATCTGGCAATAAATCTCACAGCTTCAAAGGGGTCCTAAGGGAAACTTTGACACGAAAGAAATTTTAGCTCGAAGGACTCCAAAGATGGCCTTAAATCATTTCCTAACTCAGTATAATTGTTCCAATATGATCATAATGCATTCACATAAATTATTCAAATTTCGACAACTATGCAAAATGAATGGAATAGATAAGAACTCACATCAACAATCCACTGCCACAAATTCTCTCCACTATGAGGCATGACTCAAATAATATGAAGAATCTCACTCTCTTGAGTAACAGATTTGAAAATTTAACAAATTCACAGATTCACATATGCAGGATCAAAAGATTCAAATTTGAATTAAATCAAGCATACTACAACTTGTGTACTTTGACAATAAAAGGTATGCAAAGATTACAAAAGCTTGCTAATATCCCATAATATGCACACAACAAGTGATATGTCAAACAAAAAATTTTAAATGGGACCAAAATTAACAAAAGTGCTCTCCCCCCAACTTGAGATCAACAATGTCCTCAATGTTGAAATGAAAACCAAAAAGAAAGACTATAGCACTAAAAATATTTACATCTAAACAGGAAAAGGGAAAGAAAACATTAACAAGACATATTTATATATACAAAACCATACGTAAGTAGTGCACACTACTTACCCACCGGATCCTGGTAAACAGGATCAACCAGAAGTTCTTCAGTGTCCTCAGAAGAGAAAGTTTCAAGAAAAGGTTTAAGTCGTTGACCATTAACCTTGAAAACATTACCTGACTGAGGGTTAAGAATATCGACTGCTCCATGCGGATAGACTTGATATACAATAAAAGGTCCTGTCCATCTTGACCTTAACTTACCTGGAAATAAATGGAGTCGAGAATTGTATAATAGAACTTTCTGTTGGGGTTCAAAATGTTTTCTCACAATATTTTTATCATGGAAAGCCTTGAGTTTCTCCTTATACAATCTCGAACTGTCATAAGAATCTCTTCTGATCTCCTCTAACTCATTGAGTTGTAATTTTCTGTGCTCGCCAGCTTGGGTCAAATTATAATTCAAATTTTTAATGGCCCAATATGCTTTATGTTCCAATTCAACTGGTAAATGACAAGCCTTGCCATAAACTAGACGATAGGGAGACATTCCCAAAACCGTTTTGAAAGCAGTTCGATAAGCCCATAAGGCATCAATTAGCCTTTGCGACCAATCTTTACGGTTGGGATTCACAGTTTTTTCCAAAATATTTTTAATCTCCCTATTGGCTAGTTCAGCTTGTCCATTGGTTTGTGGGTGGTAAGCAGTCGAAACTTTATGTGTAACTCCATATTTCTGCATAAGTTTTGCAAAAGGTTTGTTACAGAAATGGAGTCCACTATCACTTATGATTGCTTTAGGCATTCCAAACCGACTAAGAATA
Organism: Hamamelis virginiana; assembly: GCA_017140935.1. Classification (NCBI taxonomy): domain Eukaryota; kingdom Viridiplantae; phylum Streptophyta; class Magnoliopsida; order Saxifragales; family Hamamelidaceae; genus Hamamelis; species Hamamelis virginiana. The sequence goes on along the minus strand of JAESVK010047045.1, from coordinate 6,985 downwards.
TTTTCTTTTAAAAATTTCAAAACAACGGAATGGTCATTAGTCTTGGTTGGAATAGCCTCTACCCACTTGGAAACATAATCAACAGCAAGTAAAATATAGAGATTCCCACAGGAAGAAGGAAAAAGACCCATGAAATCAATGCCCCAACAATCAAAAATTTCTAAAATCAAAATGGGAGTCAAGGGCATCATATTTCTACGAGTTATCCCTTCTAACTGTTGACATCTCTCACAGGACTTACAGAAATGATATGAATCTTTGAAAAGAGAGGGCCAGTAAAATCCACATTGCAGCAGTTTCGCTGATGTCTTCTTAGCAGAGAAGTGTCCTCCACAAGCTTCGGAGTGGCAGAACGATAAGATTGATTTTTGTTTATTCTCTGGAATACACCTGCGAATAATCTGATCAGCACAACTTTTAAACAGGTAAGGGTCATCAAAGAAAAAGTATTTAACTACAGATAAGAACTTTTTCTTGTCTTGGGAATTCCAATCAGTTGGAATTTGTTTTGTCACAAGGTAGTTAATAATGTCAGCAAACCAGGGACAAATCACAAGAGCAAACAGTTGCTCATCAGGGAAAGTTTTAGAAATAGGCTGAGTTTCAAAAGAATAGTCAAAGATGATTCGCGACAAATGGTCGGCCACTACATTCTCAACTCCTTTTTTATCTTTGATGATAAGGTTAAATTCTTGGAGGAGAAGGATCCACCTGATTAATCTTGCCTTAGTATCCTGCTTAGTGAACAGATATTTTAAAGCAGAATGATCAGTAAAGACTACTATAGGGGTTCCTATCACGTATGACCTAAATTTGTCTAATGCAAATACTACTGCCAGAAGTTCTTTTTCAGTGGTGGTATAATTCATTTGTGCATCATTTAATGTTCTACTGGCATAGTAAATAACATGTGGCTTACCATCCTTGCGTTGCCCTAGCACCGCCCCTATAGCATAATCACTTGCATTACACATCAATTCAAAGGGCAAATTCCAATCTGGGGATTGCATAATTGGAGGGGAAATCAAATATTCTTTTAATTTTTTAAAAGCTTCCTCACAATCAGCATTCCAATCAAATGGAATATCTTTTGAAAGAAGACGGCACAAAGGTCGTGCAATTGCACTAAAATCTTTAATAAACCGTCTATAAAAACCTGCATGCCCGAGAAAAGATCGGATTTCTTTAACACTTTTAGGGGAAGGTAGCTTAGCAATTAACTCAATTTTCGCCTTATCTACTTCAATGCCCCTTTTGGACACTATGTGTCCAAGGACAATTCCCTGATCTACCATGAAATGACATTTTTCCCAATTCAAAACAAGGTTCTTTTCTTTACAACGGAGCAATACCTTTTCCAGATTAGTCAAACAGTCCTCAAAAGAATCACCAAAAACTGAAAAATCGTCCATAAATACCTCGACGATCTTTTCTACCATGTCACTGAATATTCCCATCATGCATCTTTGGAATGTACCTGGAGCATTACATAGGCCAAAAGGCATGTTCTTGAAAGCAAAGGTTCCAAATGGACAAGTAAAAGTTGTTTTCTCCTGGTCTTCCATAGCAACTTCAATTTGATTATACCCGGAGTATCCATCTAAGAAACAGTAATAAGCATGCCCTGCCACTCGTTCCAAGATTTGATCAATTAAAGGGAGTGGAAAATGATCCTTCCTAGTGGCCTCATTCAACTTCCTATAATCTATACACACACGCCACCCAGTAGTGGTGCGTGTTGCAATTGAATCCCCCTTTTCATTAGTCACTACAGTTACTCCAGATTTCTTAGGAACAACATGAATTGGACTTACCCATTTGCTGTCAGCAATTGGATAAATGATGCCTACATCCAACCATTTTAACAATTCTCTCCTAACAACATCCTTCATGATGGGATTAAGACGCCTCTGAGGCTGGCGAGTGGGTTTAACATTTTCCTCAAGATTTATAAAATGGGTGCATACAGTAGGGTTTATTCCTCTAAGATCTGCAATAGACCAGCCTAATGCAATCTTATGTTTTCTTAGCACCTCTAACAATTTGATTTCTTGGTCATTCTTCAAGTGAGAAGAGATAACCACAGGAAAAGTTTCATTGTCTCCTAAAAATGCATATTTCAAATCAACCGGTAGAGTCTTTAACTCTAGCAATGGTGGTTCAACAGAGGATGGCAATAATTTCTTTTCTGATGGAGGTAATTCCTCAAAATGAGGTACCCAACCATTCACCTCCATCACTACATCATTATTTAAAACGGGAAATTTAGAATTTACCTCATTTTTCATACTTACCTCTCCACCCTGATTCTTTACCAGATCATCACTCCCATCTTCAGACTTCAATTCAGATAGAAGTTCCAAGTGTTCTTGAACAACTGTCTCAATCAAGTTTACTTGTTGATTTTCCTCCGCATCATCATTTTCTTCCATTTGCCTACACACATTGAAAATATTTAAGTTAACTGTCATATTTCCAAACGAGATTTGCATAACACCATTTTTACAATGAATAATGGCATTAGAAGTGGCCAAAAATGGTCGCCCTAGGATGATTGGGATTTGAGTCCCTGAATCTGGTACAGGCTGAGTTTCTAACACAATGAAATCCACAGGGAAATAAAAGTTATTGACTTGCACTATAACATCTTTCACAATCCCTTTAGGCCGTTTCACACTACGGTCAGCTAATTGGAGATTGATTGAGGTTGGTTGCAACTCCCCTAAATCCAATTGTTGATATACATGATATGGAATTAGGTTCACACTTGCCCCAAAATCAATAAGTGCATGCTCAATTTTATGCTCACCCATCACAATTGGAATTGTAGGGCACCCTGGGTCTTTAAGCTTAGGTGGTGTATTGGCTTTCAAGATAGAGCTAGCCATCTCAGTCATAAAAGCATCCTTAGGAACATTGGTTTTCCTTTTCTGAGTGCATAAATCTTTTAAAAATTTTGCATAAGCCGGCACTCTTTTGATGGCTTCTAACAAAGGGAAATTGATTTTTACCTCCTTAAACATGTCCAGAATCTCAGTATTATCAGTAGGTTTCTTGGACTTTTTAAGCCTTTGAGGAAAAGGTGCAGGAGGAGTATAGAGTTTTTCAGCAACCTTTTCAGGTTCTTTTTCCTCCTCATGTTCCTTAGAAGTTCGATGTTCAAGTTCAGGTAATTCATTTTGTATGTCATCCCCCATCTTTTGTGGACTCGAATCCAAAATAATTTCGTTTTGAATCAATTTCGGGTGGATGGTTTTATCAACTGTTTTACCACTCCTAAGAGTGGTGACTGCCTGAACTTGTTCAACATTTCCCTCACTAGTACCCACAGATTCAACATTATTCTGTCCTTTAGGTGCTTGAAAGGATTGTGTAGGAAACTTACCTTTCTCCTGCTGCAGAGTACCTACAGAAGTGTTAAGTTTAGAAACCTGCATTTTCAACTCATTGACAGAATTACGAAGGTCAGTATTAGAAACATTCTGACTCTGGATAAATTGAGTCACAATATCTTCCAAGTTTCTTTTATGTGGAGGTTGATAAACAGGTGGATTTACCTGATTTTGTTGAGGAGCAAAATTTGCTTGATTCTGAGATGGTGCAAAGTTAGCATTTGGGTTTGGAGGAAACCCTTGTGCTTGAGGTTGGTAATTTAGAGCATTACCTGGTTGATTCTGAAATTGCCCTTGAGGGTAATATCCTTGTTGTTGTTGCTGCTGTGGATGGAATTGCTGTGAATTCCCTTGTGAAGGACCTGCATTTTTATTTCTCCATTTAAAATTTGGATGATTTCTCCAGTTTGAATTGTAAGTCTCTCCATAAGGAAAATTGGAATTTTTCTGTTGTGATCCTTGGTAAATGGCATTCACACTGGCTTGGTCAATACAAGACTCTTTGAAAGTAGGATACGAGGGACAATCATCAATTGACCTTGTATATTACACAAATTACAAAATTCAGCTTCCTTAGAAATAGGTACTGTAGAAACTTCATTTACCTTTTTCATTTCCAAGGCTTCTACTTTCTTTATTAATTGAGCTAATCTAGCCTGAGTCTCATCTGGTTCTTTTACAGAAAATTTTCCACTAGCTGTTGGGTTTCGAGACGTTTCTGGGATAGTGTTAACTTCCCAGTCACGTGCTCGTGCAGAAATAAAATCCAAATGATCCCAAGCCTCATCAGGACTTTTTTCAAAAAAACATGCCATTACTCATCATTTGAATGAACATTTTGGTATCCAAAGATAACCCTTGATGAAAATAATTTATGAGTTGGCTTAAATCCATGCCATGATGAGGGATTGCATAAGTTAAACTTTTGAATCGTTCCCAAGTTTTGGCAAAAGATTCCTTGGTTTTCTGTGTAAAACATTGCAATGCCTTCATTAAAGCATTAGTCCTCTCCGGTGGGAAAAATTTATCAAAGTATTGTTGTTGCAATTGAGTCCATGAGAAAATAGTGTTCTCCCTAAGATACATCAACCATTTCTTAGCTAGGTCTCTAAGAGAGAAAGAAAACATCCTCAAACAAATTATATCGTGTGGTGCGCCAGTATATAGCATTGTACCACATGCTTCTTCAAAGTCATGCATGAACTCATATGGATCCTCTGACTCAAACCCATGGTATAAGGGTAAGAGTCTCACCATATCAGGTTTTATAGAAAATTCTACTGCGTCACGAGGCAGCACGATACAATTAGGTAGAGAATATCTCTGAGGATGAAGAGTCTCTCTAAGAGTTCTTCGCTGAGGAGCCAATGGTTGGTGTAAGGCTTGGTACTGAGGGTATTGATTATGAACTACTCTCCCCACAACTTGAGGTGGTTCATTAGAATTTTGACCATTAGTACCTTGATTTTGACCACTACCTATACCAGTATTATTTCCAATTCCACTTCCACTTCCTTCAGCATTTTGAGAATTTATAACTTGTTCAGGATCAAAATGAGGGTTCTCCATATGAGGGAATTCCATAGGGAATGATTCAAGTATGCTACTAACAGAAAAATTAGAACTTATATTTACTGAGTTCTCTTGATTAACTCTTACAAGTCTATTGAATTCGTCTCGAATCCAATTGGACATGCACTAATTAAGAAGAAACACTCTGATGATAATTACAATGGTTAAACAACAATCAAGTGAAGAAACTTATCGGACTTGCAATGAAATTGCAAGTTACCTCTAGCTACTTCAGAATTGACTGCTTCTCAATTGTTGCCAGTCCCCGGCAACGGCGCCAAAAATGCTTGCGCGTATAAAGTGCAGTTCAATCCCAAGCGTAGGATCTACCTTTGCAAGCATAGTAATTCATGGAGTCCCATGGTTGTGTCCACAGAGATCAGCGATCATTGAGAATCAAGAAAATCCTTTCCCAAAGGTTGTTTAAAGTAGATCAAAGAAAGAAAATATAAGGTGGGTTGAAATTTGATTTTGTGTAAAATACACAAGGATTGTTTATAATCTTACTGAAATAGAGAAACACTGGAATTCAGAGATCAACTCAACTATATCTTTAGTATCAATTCATCACAATTTTTACTCATCTTAGTACACTGAAGAGTGACCTCAATGGAAAATTTTACAATATAAATTTAACCAACTATTCAAGAAATAGGATATTCATTGTAAACAACAATTTAATGACATCAACACACACTTAGAACGCCTTTACTGCTAAGAACTACCTGTGGCAGGCACTCCTGTCAACAGATGGTAAAAGCTGACAGTTCCTCATGGATCATAGATAAATTTCATGTTTATGGTGAATATCCGAATCTGTCTAGTTAGGTTATTTGTGTGAACTAATACATCAGATATAAATCAAGCATCCCTCATCATTCCAGTAGAGAATTAGCTACTCATAAGGATTGAAAGAAAAATTCAATTAAAACTCAAACATAAGTTAACTAAGAATAATGAAATTAACTTCAACAACTTGATTTAGATTAAACTGAAAACTTGTTACAGATTAAAATGAAAGAACAACACAACTACAAGATTAACTATCACTAAACAAATATTAAACCTATCTAATTAAAGAGAAAGAAGAAGAAAAACCTTTGTAAATTCTATTCTATGCTAAGGAAGAAAAACTACATCCTCTCCTCTACAAGAGCAAGTTTGCTTATATACAAAACATATAAAAATACACTTTTGCCCTTCAAAAAGTCGAAATCTAAAGATATTTTGGCTAAGGCGGCGCCCATTACCGATAATTAGGGCTACAATTATCGGTAATGGCTCTTCTGATCATGCTTTACGAGCATCAATTATCGATAACTGGAATTCCACATATCGATAGTTGCCTTCTGCAGGGAACTTGGAACACCAAAACTTCAGAGAACTATCGATAACTTAAGGGAACAGCTATCGATAATGGGCTTGAACTGGAACTCGGCTTGAAATGAAATCACACCATTATCGATACTTAAAGGAAACTCTTATCGATAATGGCCTCACTCAGCAACACACTGGCCTGCAGCAGCACTTTGACTTATCGATAATTAAAGGATACTTATCGATAGTTGCAGCAAACTGGGAAACTGAAAGCTGGATCAATGAACCAATTATCGATACCTGGTATAAGCCTATCGATAACTGTATTCTTCTGGAAATCACATGCTGACTTTTAATATATAACTACCGATATTTGTGAAACCAATTATCGATAATGACTGTGAGCAGGGCTGGACTTCGATCCTTTCTGCAGCTGATTAGAGAAGCTACCGATAATGACATAATGCAATTATCGATAATTAAGCAATTCTGGCACTTGAACTTGACAAACAAGTCTCAACTTGCTTCAAAACTTTACTTGCTTTCCTTAAGCTCTTTGCACTCAACAAAGGTGCATTTTATCCTACAAAGTAAAAAACAATGACTTCAGTTTAAACTACTTATATTACCCTACCTATGTACACTTTATCTACCAAAATGGACAGTATTAGCATACAATAACCTGTATGATTGTATAACAATCA
>JAESVK010047039.1:0-18158 GCA_017140935.1 Hamamelis virginiana | reverse complement strand
AATCTCTCCAATCTTGTTGAACTTGACATGGATACCAACCATCTTACGGGTCCCATTCCTTCAACCTTAGGAAACTTGTCGGAACTAACTGTGTTGTTCATATTTGATAACCAACTTTCTGGGTCCATTCCCTTTGAGATAGGAAAGCTAAAATCTCTCAACATGCTGTGCTTTCAAACAAACAATCTCACCGGTTCAATCCCGGCCTCATTAGGTGACCTCATCGTCCTAACCCATTTGTATCTTTATGATAATCAACTTTTTGGCCCCATTCCTGGAGAACTAGGAAACTTGAAGTCTCTCGTTGATCTTGAATTAAGTACGAATAAGCTCAATGGTTCTGTTCCTGCTTCACTTGGCAATTTGAGCAACTTGGAAACACTATTCCTCCGCGACAACAAACTTTCAGGTTCCATTCCAAAAGAATTGGAAAATCTGATGAAGTTGGCTGTACTGGAAATGGACTCAAACCATTTTACTGGTAACTTGCCTGAAAATATCTGCAGAGGTGGATTGCTTCAAAACCTCACTGCAAATGACAACTATCTCCAAGGTCCAATCCCCAAAAGCTTGAGAAACTGTACGAGCTTGATCAGAGTTCGACTCCAGGGGAACCAACTCACTGGAAATATATCTGAAGCATTTGGTGTTTATCCAAATCTGAATTTCATGGATCTAAGGAATAATAGTTTTTATGGGGAAATCTCCCAAAATTGGGGAAGGTGTCCAAACTTGACAACCTTATTGATTGGTAGGAACCATCTTACTGGTGGCATACCACCAGAGATTGGAAACTCAACTCAACTGCATGTACTTGAACTTTCTTCAAATAATTTACTTGGGGAGATTCCAAAGGAAGTCAGAAAGTTGTCTTCTTTGTTGATGTTGATTTTGAATGATAATCAACTTTTTGGTGAGATACCTCTTGAACTTGGATCACTCATTGATCTAGAGCATCTTGACCTGTCGATGAACAGATTTAGTGGGCCAATAATGGGAAGTCTTGGGGACTGCTCAAAACTAAGTTTTTTGGATTTGAGTAACAACAAATTTAGCGATGAAATTCCAATTCAAATGGGTAACTTAGTTCACTTGTCCCTCCTAGATTTGAGTCACAATTCACTCACGGGTGTGATACCGTCGCAATTTAGAAATTTGCAGAGCTTGGAGAAGTTGATTCTCTCCCACAATAACATCTCTGGCTCCATTCCAATGGACTTTGAAGATATGCATGGCTTGCTGTTCATTGACATATCCTATAATCACTTGCAGGGTTCCATTCCAAATAACAAAGCCTTTCTTGATGCTCCAATAGAAGCATTACAGGGGAATGAAGGTTTGTGTGGCAATGTTAAAGGACTGCAACCTTGCAGTCCTTCCTTGGTAGATAAACATATCCCCAAAAAGGGTCACAAAGTCATCTTTTTAGTCATATTTCCTCTTTTGGGAGCACTTCTACTTTTACTCGTGTTCATTGGAATTTCGTTCATTTCTAAAAAAAGAAAGAGATATTCATCAACAGAACAAAGTGAAGTGCAAAATGATAATCTATTTTCAATATCGACTTTTGATGGAAGAATGATGTATGGTGAAATCATCAAAGCCACCAATGATTTTGATGCCATATATTGCATTGGAAAGGGAAGGCATGGAAGTGTTTACAAAGCAAACTTGCCATCAGCTAATATAGTAGCAGTGAAAAAACTACACACATTTGCTGATCATGAGATGGAAGATCAAAAAGGTTTTCTTAATGAGGTAAGGGCTTTAACAGAAATACGGCATCGAAACATTGTGAAACTTCATGGTTTTTGTTCACACGCACGACACTCGTTTTTGGTTTATGAATACCTTGATAGGGGTAGCCTTGCGACTATTCTGAGCACAGACGAAGAAGCAAAAGAATTTGATTGGACTAAGAGAGTGAATGTTATCGAGGGTGTGGCTCATGCTTTGTCTTACATGCACCATGATTGCTTGCCACCTATTGTTCATCGAGACATATCAAGCAAAAATATTTTGTTGGATTTTGAGTATAAGGCTCGCGTTTCTGACTTTGGCACTGCTAGGCTTCTAAATCCGGACTCAACCAATTGGACTGCACTAGCAGGCACATATGGATATGTTGCACCAGGTAATTAATATAGCTCTCTATTCTCTTAAGTTATTAATTGACATATATAGAGCATGGACATGAATGCATCATCTTATTTTTCTTTTTCTGTGCAGAGTTTGCCTACACAATGAAGGTAACTGAAAAATGCGACGTGTATAGTTTTGGAGTATTGATACTGGAAGTGATCAAAGGAAAGCATCCGGGCGATCTCATCTCGGCTCTACAATCTCCATCAGCGAGGGAGAACATAGTACTGAAAGATGTGTTCGATCAACGCCTTTCATCTCCCATCCTTCGTGTTGAGGATGAATTGATGTCCGTCATTAAGTTGGCAATTTCTTGCTTAAATGTCAATCCACAATCTCGGCCAACCATGCACGTAGTTTCTGAGGTGTTATCAACCTGAATGTCAGCTTCTTAGGGCCATTCGTGGTGGCTCTATTATTGTATTTAGTAATGTACTAGCTAAATCCGAGTGCTTAGTTAACATATATATTGTAGTTCCTTGAGTAATTTTGAGTATTTCTCTTCTTTACAAGATTTACATGTAATTCAATATTAATAGCACTGCTTTTAATTGTCTTTTCAAGTTCATGAGTAGTTGTTGTCACTTATCACACATTTGGATATATAGTTTAATTCTCTAAGTGGCCGATTGCTGATAATATATGAGGATGGTATCACTCCTGAAATCAAGCTTCTTTACAAAATTTTAACTAATTCACCTTTTACCCAAACAAACAGCCTTTCTTCTCAAATAAAGTTCCTAAATCACCAACTCGACCTAGCCTAGTCGGTAGGAGGGTTGGGTTGTGGGATTTGTGTTCTTGGGTTCAAGACCCCATGTTTTATTTTATGTTATTGGTTTCTTTAATTGTATTATCCAATGTTCTTATCTATATAAAACAAATAATAATAATAAAAAAGCTACCAAATAAAATCATTACATTCCTGCCTGAAAGTCTTTAAGATAAACTGAATCTTACTCACCTGTCTTCCACTGTGAGGAGAGATATTCTATTTATATAATTATCTTGAAGAAGTTACAACATATAATATTGAGAGATGAGATAAGGATTAACAGCTAAAATTCAAAATTTATAATTACATTTGAAAACAGATCAGTTTGAATCTATTTTATCTCTATCAAACCCCAGCAAAGCACAATGGGGCAGGCTGCACTGTAAGCTTGGTGTGAAGCAACCCAAATCTTTGAGAGGAAAGAGCTTTAGTTAATAGTCATTATGTCAACCACTTGATCAATAGTAGAGAGGAATCGAACATGCATCAAGATTTTTGTGAGAAACCTTTTCTCTAACAAAATGAAAATCAATTTCCACATGTTTCATATTAGCATGCATGAAATATGGGATTAGCAGTCAAATATGTAGCACCAAGCTGGTTATCATGCCATAGAATTGGGGTGCTTCGCAATATTCGTTTTATAGTAGTCCAATGTTCTTCTATGGGGCTTTGCATGAATTGACATACTTTGTTGATGGTAACATTTATATTGAAGAGCTCCAACTGTGCTTCTATAAAGGGTAACATGAGGAAAAGGTTCACCTGAAAATTTTGACAAGTTAAGACATGTAGCTGCCGGAGTCGCATGAGGTTTGGCTCCATCCATTTTTGTGTGAATAAGAAGGTCTTGAATATATTAGTGCTAAGAGAGAAATAGACCACTAGGAGTTGGTTTTGCCTCAATGCCCAGGAAAAAAAGTAATACTCTAAGATCTTTTAAAACAAAAGGGCATTTAAAGCATGAATTAAATACAAGATTAGAGAACCATTGCTACTAGCGATGAGAGTGTCATCAACATAAACCAATAAAATTGAAATATCACCATTAAAATTGAAATAAATAGAGAAGTATCAGACTTAGCTTGAAGGAAACCCAATTCAAAGAGACGACTGCTCAATCTATGAAACCATGCTTTTGGCGCTTGTTTGAGGCCGTATATAGCTTTGCGAAGATGAAAAACATGGTGAGGCAGAGTGGGATCAACAAAACCAAGGGGTTGAGCCATACAAACTTCCCCATCTAATAAGCTATGTAAGAAAGCATAGTTGACATCTAGTTGCCAAATAGTCTAGCCTTGAGAGAGAGCCAATGTTAACACAACCCGAATTCTCATGCATTATTTCCACTACTTTTCATGTTTTACAATGTTTTTCATGTTTTTCCTCACTTAAGTAGAATTCAATAAGGAGGAGGCTTTTTGGATGCAAAGTGGGGGCTTGGAGTGAAGTATTGGAAGTCTTTAAATGTCATGGGACTTATATGGCATACTTCTAAGTATGCTTAGAATCTACATATCAAATTTCAAGGCCAAATGACAAATGGTTTGGGAGATATAAGCAAACGAAGTCAACTAGTGCAAAAAAGGGCAATCTGGGTATTTTTGAAATATTCCTCTCTCCAAAATGAATCATACCATGAGATTACCATGGTTAGAAACTAGACTTTTCAATCGTTCCAAGCATATAAAGATCACCCAAATTGAAGTTCAGACGAGAAAGATACAATTTATTGAAATTGGGTATTGTAGTGCTGTCAAGTCTGTAGCATAGCAAAGAACTAGTAGCAGTGCATTACCGATAATGCAAAAGTGCATTATTGGTAATGGGCACCCGAGGCAGCCATTTTCCATGTAATTTTCATTGTTTTCAAGGGGCTTTTTGGTCTTTTTTGTAGATTGGGCTATATATATTCATTTTGGGCAGATTAGGGCATGAGGTTTATCTTAAGAATCCTTTATGCTTCGAATTATCTCTCCTTTCGACACTTGGCACTTCCTGCATAATTTAAGGAGATACAGATCTAATCTCTTTTTATTTGTATTTTAAAAATATAATACCTCATTATTTCCTTAATTTTATCATTCACTGAATATTCGAATTCAAATTTTATATCTTTAACACGTGTTAGCCAATCAATGGTTGCTGTTAAAAAATGGATTAACAAACGGAAAAGCTATAGGTCATTATAGTCCGACCTTCATTTCTTGTATTCAAAATGTAAAACCAAAATGTATCAAAACAAGCTTTTATTTATTTATTGAGCATTCATAAACTAAACATCTGACTTTTTGATATTAGTTGTGGTTGTCTCTCCTATTTTCAACAACCTAAATGTGGCATTAAAATAAAAAATAATTAGATATTTTTGTTCACTTACTTGCTTGGGTATGCTGAAGTAACGGTCCTCTCTTGGGTCATTTCCAACACCTAATAAGAAAGAACAGAGGATGAATTAATTCTATGACTCATAAATGGCATCATCACATTATAAAAAAAAAATGGAGAAAATGTTTAACTCATATATCTCAAAATTGCAATAAAAAAAAAATACATTTAATAGCTGTTCACTCATAGCTGCAAGTCCTTTGTGTGTGTTTGTGTACAAAATTCAAGTACTCGAATTAATTCCATTAATGAAGTTACATGGATAGTAATGAAGGGTAGTGTCCTCATCCATATTCTCATCAGTTGGATTTGTCTTCATTTAAACAAGAAAAGGAAAGAGTCCTTTCATGGAAGGATATTTAAATGCACCTCAACAGTGTGAAGGATAACTAGACTGCAATTCCAAAAACCTTCCAAGTTAAAAGTTAAAACTGCACCACAACACATATCCAATATGAGTTCACTCCATTACAACTCCTTAATAATTTGGTGTATAGAGATAGATGGTATACCAGAACTTCAAAGACTTTTGTAGGAAATGTTTTTAATATGAGTTCAAATGGAAATGTTTTATAGTTTACCAATAACTATAACACTGGAAAAATCCCCCTTGCCCTACCCAAAAAAAAAATAAAAATAAAAATAAAAGTAAGAGAACACAAAAGGCTAGGAAATAAGGGGTACCTTATCATAGTCAGGGTTGTCAAATGTGGCTCTCAAATTTTCAGGGGAGAACATCTTTCCAGGGGAGATAACTGCAGATTGAATTGCCACAAAGAAGCAGTAATAGAAGACTACAACCAGCTCTGCAGGATATTTCTTAAGGACTGATGCCTGGAAATAAAGAAAAAATATATCATAAGAATTGGTGGTTTGCACCTTCTATTTGAGACTAAATAAATAAACAAAATAGAGAAGGAAAACAAAGACACACCCTGATTTTCATTTTCTATAAGGGTTTTAGACGGACTTTACTTGTAAAATAAGAAACGAAGAAGCCATAACACAATCAGCTGTGAGCAGCAATCCTCCAATGACCTAGTTTGACTGTTGCAAGAGAAGAAGTTGACGAGGCAAGTTTGATGGTGAGGGTTGTCATCAGAATAGGGGGCCTTTGTACAAAGTTACAATGAATGCCGCAGCAATTGATACTACAGTTCCCATGGATTTAGCTAGACTACTTGAGCTTCTCCAATGTAGTCCTTCCATCCTAAAACCCACCCATTTGAATCAATTTAGACACATATATGGCAATAAATATACAATTCTAAATTCAAACAGTATTACCAGTCTGCTAGTGTGTTGAAAATTATACTCTTACACCATATTCCAAGCACAGTTAGGATTTCAAACAGCAATTTCAGTTAGGATTTCAAACAGCAATTTGGTTCCACTCTTCTAGTACCTAAACGCTAATTAACTTTATTTTTTTATTTTTTTATTTTTTATTTTTGGACAAAGAAAGGACACAGCACAGTTATGCAAGCTTGTTACTAGATTCTGCCAGCCAGTATGATATATTCACGCATACACTTATATAAATAATAAAGTATATAAATAATAATAAAGTTTTTAGTGGTCAAAACTGGTAAAGGGACCACTGCAGCAATCTGGGTTTATGACCAAACACAACCGGTAAAGGGACCGCTTCCCAGGTCCACTGTTCAAATACCCAAGCTTTGAATGGGTTTTTAATCACCAATGCAAACAAATAGTGACAAATTTAACACTACCATTAAGCCCCAAAGTTGTTGCTCACACAATATTCGATGAAAAGACAATTTGTCAATCCAGACCAAACTACAACTTTTGTCTTAAATGACAACTTGGGACAGTGACCAATCCAAGATGTGATCCATCAAAGAAATAGTTTCAATCAATGATGTACGTAGTGCAATTATTAGACATAGGTTTAATGAAATTAAGTGCTCACAAGGCTTGGACAACTAACCATTCTGTATAGAGTAATACAACTTGCAAGAAAATTTGGAGATATCAATATGGCAAGCAGCTGAATAAAGTAATGAAAGATGCAAATAAAGGTATGCATTACTTGGGTAAATAATCAAATATTGTGTCATGTGATTACCTGGGCCCATAGAGATTTAAACAAGAGAGATACCTTTAGAATCAAATGATATTTCAATTTTAAAAATCATAGATAAACCAGATTTTAGTAGTTCACAACTACCTGGTTGCCGAGGTTCTGTCTTACTTGCTAAAATTGTGGGATGGGTACAGCCCAGTCCCTAGTGGCTTACTATTGTACACCACCATATATTGTACTTGCCTAAGAATGACAGGAGCTTAAAAAATCATCTGATACACATAACAAATGTTAATAAGCATCCTGTCATTTGTTTTGCCCAGCAGGGGCGGAGCCAGAACTTTTTGTCAGGGGGTGCCAAAAGTTTAAAAATTCGAAAATTTTAAAATTTAAGCTTGCCAAATCTCAATAGAGAGAATTTTTGTATTTTATAATGGATTAATTCACTAAAATTTACCACAAATTTCTTCAAGCTTCATGTGATAAAATATTTTGAAAATGAAAATAAAGAGTTAATTTAGTATGAGCAATTCATACACAAAATTTTCAAATTTCCTTCCTCTCCTCACTTTTCCTCTCTCTCTCCATCTCAACTTCATTTATTTTGCAGTGGAGGGGTGCCATATTGTAAATAATATACTTAATTTATCATATAATATATATAATATATAACTAATATAATAGTTCTTTACAAGTCAAGGGGTGCCATGGCACCCCTTGTGATACACCTAGCTCCGCCCATGTTGCCCAGTAGGATTGGAAAAAAAGTAGGAAGCATCATGAGTCATGAACAGGTTCAGGCTCATGGCACACCTAGACAGACCCAGCTTGAAAAATGAAATTCCACAAGCTCAGCCCAAGTTCAGCTGACACAAGACCAAACAGCCAGGTATATATAATTGGCTCCCCGCCAACTTAGATCCGTAACAGAGTACATAAATCAAATCATACAAAAAAGACTGGCTGAAAAGACAAATGCAACTGGAAAGAAGAAGAAGAAAGTTGTTTCCATATCATTTGGTGGTTATATAAGTGCTCTACCTATTCCACACAACGAAACACCTGTCTGATATATTAAAGCAATATCTTTACACAAACTCACATGCCAAAATATCTTACAGGCAGGAACTAACATTGACTATAGTAACAAAGTTTTAAGGAAAAAAACAAAAAAAGAAGTCATTCCAATTCTAACATAAAGCTAGCAGTTGCATCAACTTCATACTGGATTGATTACCTAGTGAGATAGTATATGATTAAGAAAATGACCACAAACGATGCCACGAGTGAAAACATTCTCCTGCTCAATTTGGTTTCAAATACCTAAGGTAAAACAACTCATAATTAGCCTTGATGTGTGAGAAAAAAAAAAGTGGCAGTAGAATTGAGCTTTGTCTAAATTGATACCATCTTGAATCGATCCATAGTTCCTGATAGGACTCCCCTTGATGCATCCATGTCATTACCCTGAATGGCATTCAATCCATGCAACAGAATAAGAATAATAATAATAATAACAACAACAACAACAACAACAACAACAACATAGAAGATGAGGCTTTATGACAGCGGCTTGCATACCATTCGGCCCAGCACACGGTTATGACTCTCCACTTCTCATGTATATCACCTATCAGCTATTACAAGTGGCATGCATTAATATTTTCTTAGGAGATATTCAGGTTTCGTGAAGCTCATAAACTTTTAAGGGGTTCATTTTGTAGAAAAAGAAATCTTAATGAATATGCCTACTATGTTAAATGATGTGCTAATGAATCTGGTTTAAGCAAGGATAAACTCAACATGGTCAATAATACATTAAGACAATAGACAAGGACATAAATGAAAAAACACAACGTCGAAACTGTATAATGAAATTGTAACAGGTTCTTAAGCAGATTGATTCTTATTGCTGAAAAGTGAAAACTCATTCATCTTCCTAGGGCTATTACAACCCAAAGGAGATTTAAGTCATATACCTCAATTGTTGGAAACTAGCTAGATAAAGAGGGCATGCTTGAAATTAAGATATGAGAGATCATAACACCTCTCATTTCTTTAAAATGAAGAGTTCCAATTATATTCCCTTTTGATGTCTTGAAGATGGAGTGTAATTTAAGCTTGAAAGCAAAAGAAAATTTCAGGGAAAGTGAAAAGTTGAAGTAATGGAGTGTAATTTAAGCTTGAAAGCAAAAGAAGTATGCCAGGTGAACCTTAAAATTAGATTTGCATCAATTTCAGACTGAGCATAGCTAGAAATTCTTAAAATCCAATTGCATAACCAAAATTTTTTCTAGTTGCTGAAAAATCAAAATGACGGGATCAAAAGAAAAAGAATACCATCTACTTGTCTAGAGAGAAAATGGCGAATGAGCATGCATTTAACAGCTTCCTGAATTCCTACCAGGAAATCAAGGATGGAGTGACTTGCAATAAGAGAATCAAGGTTGAGGAAGCAGATAGCAACAACACCACAAAGGAAAACATAGTGTGCGATATTATTCTTCTTCTAAGGACATACACTGGCCTTAGAGTTTATTATGAACAGGCATGGCACCCTTCTTATGAAGCAACCTCTCTGACTCTGAGATTTGAAGCTGGATGCTCTGGAAGACCTATTGGAGTAGCTTTATAGTTATAGACTGGCTCCATAGGTGAGAATAAGCAGAAAAAGACCCCTGGAGGCAGGCAAGCTTATAATTAAAGGGGATCAACTACCTTCCATCATAAGGACATTATGTTGCTCTCTAATCTTCTATCTTTCTTTCCTGGTCCCCTACTCCAATTGAGATGGCTAAGTGCTATCAGGATTGAAAAACTTTAAGGAAATATCATTGGAAGTAGGTGAAGACTTGTATTCCTGGGAATTCAGGAATCAGCCTTTTTCTAGCTTTAGGACAGCTCCTCTTGGCAAGTGATTATGGTGCTTATTGGGTGAACCTTTAGAAGTGTGATCGGACCAAGTATGGAAGCAGCGACACCAACAGTAAGGGAACTAACATATCTTCTCTCCCTATGGCCTTGGTATGTCGTGGGACTCAAAGTACCATACAGGCCCCAATATACACACAAGTATATGTGTGTGTATTGGGGGTGGGGGGGAGGGGATAAGAGACCATGTTGCAAACCACTCTAACTATATGTAGGTAAAGTAAGGAGACTTGTGAAATATTAGATCCACTCCCCCATGTATCATATCCTATGAATATCCTTCCAAATTGAATGCCACATATAATAGCCACCATCTCTACTTTTGAGAAGTCTCACAAATTGCTGTTTCCAAAATGTAAATGCAATGCATCCTTATATCTCTTCAAACTGCTACTATGCCTAACAGCCTCTACCAAATTTCCCCAAGTTCCGAAGGGAGCACCTATCACAACTAAGCCACATGGTCCCCATATCATGAAGCACCCAACTCCACTAAAAACGCCATGCTAGAAATGTGAATAGAGCACATAAAACTTTAATTTCACAGTTTCTAACAACAATTTCCCCTGAACAGAATGGGTTCACGCTTAATCTTACTCATACAAATTCTGTAGTAGCATGCTTATAAATTTAGTAACAATTTATTAACACCAAGTCTTGCAACAAAAATTTCACAACATTTTAAATAAGTCCCAAATAACTCACAGGAGTTCATATTTGATGCAATAAAATCTTGTCTTACATGTTTAACATTAATGCAAATAAAAAATTGAACAATCCTAATTGCATAAATTAATTTATTAAGGCTACCCCAGCTTGAATTGTAATCCAACAAAACCCAAGACGAACATATGCATATCAAAGTAGATAAAAAATTGAACAATCCTAATCCCTCATCTCTAAACAAAAAATTCTCAAATTTTGACATTACATCTCTACCAATATCGAGTATTCAACATGCGCCTTATTTACAAAACCCATCATCAAATGTTATTCTTTTTCAATTTCACAGGATAGTACTTGATGCAATTCAAGCAATAGCACAAAATAAAGACTACATGTGGGAATAAACATATATGTGTGTGTGTGTGTAGATCTCCCAATCCAAAAGCGATACCATAGGTTTAAATCTTAGCTATAGCACAAGGGAAAGCATTGAAACCTTATGGTAACCAATTTTACTAATAAGATGGGTTTCTACCACTGACCTGCAACAAAAGATAAATTAATGAATCACGTGAGCCTCAGGGTGACAATAAAGATTGCTAATGTAGATAGAAATTTAACTCAACAGATTCCACTTGATGAAAAAGTAAAGCACAATTCAGGACCTCCAGAAACAAAACAAGTATGTTGTAACAAAGCTTTGAACACCAAGTATCAAAATGCTAAATTATCTATTGAAGATAAAATAATACCATGAGGTATTTAGACAATAATTTGATGCACATCGATACACAATATTTTTAATGTTAATTAGTACATGCGTAGTTTCCATCATATTTATATACTGCACTAAAATAGCTTTAGTGAAAAATTCTAACAATCTTATTTCAATTTATGTTTAACATCGCCTATCTGTGAACCAGCCACCCTGAATCGGGTGTGTCTATCTTGAGTGGATTGTGGATGATGTTTATCCGTCTCGATTTATCCTTCTCTATTATCCACTTTTATCCTTCTCTATTATCCACTCAAGATTGGGTTTTTGAAAAAGGATGAAAGTTTGTTTAAACTGGGAGTCGCCACCTTATTTTTAGGGAACAAGGAAACCACAAAAAAGAGTTTTATTTTAAATAAAACATTGACCCCATATTTTGGAAAAGCATGGTCTTTGAATCAAAGTTGGATTCGGGGACTAGGTTACGAAGTGGGAAAGTTCCAAGGAACTCCTTGTAGGCACCCACCTCGCCCTAATTAAAGGTCTCCTAATTAAGTTTGGGCTTTATCAAAATCTTTTCAAAACAATCCTAGTATATCTAATCAACCACAAAATATGAATAATAATATACAATAATAATAATATATAGTACAAAAGTATACACAATCCTAAAGATCTAAGGAGACTAGAGTCAACTTAAGATTGGACTTGCGTCCTATTGACTGCCTACGTACCTTATCAATTGCTTGACAAAGATCAAAGTCCACGTAGTTCGATTACCCTAGGACTCTCCTATTGTAATAAACCACATAATTGTAGAGATTCTATCTTATCTTGGACTCTAGCTTTGAGAGTTTGAGTTTGATCAGAACGCTTATTATGAGAGATGGAATTTCATTCCATTTTGAATTCTTTCAAAATCACTTTTAAAATTGTTCTCGAAGTAGAATCCTAGGTAAAATAGAACTCTATTCTTATTGTAATTCTTACAACAAAGAAGAGTCCTAAGTGGGGTCAAGTGACCCCCCTAATCCTAGGGTTTCTAGCTAATCCTAGGTTAGTCTAAATACCTAAAATACTAAGATACGCATGCTGGAATTTCTGGAAAATAAATAAAAAATATAATCAAAAGTGTAAACAATGCATGAAAATGTCCTAAATGCAAATCTAAGTTAGCTATGGGAACCTAGGCATGTTTCTAAGTTGATTTAAGCCTAAAAAATGAGTTTTAATGCACTTTTAGGTTACTTTAAACCTATGGACAGATTTGAAAGTAATCAAAAAGTGTACTTAAAACCCTAAAATAATGAATAAAAAATAGTAAAAGAATGCACTAAATGAACCTAATATGCATACTAAAACTATCATCAAAACATAACATTTAATCACAAGGGAAGGGACTCACCTTTGCATGCTCCCTCGAACACATTTTATATATCAATCAAACACTCCAAGTGATAAAAATAAACCATGATAAGAATAATACTAATGCTTAACTTGAATAGACTAACAACCTAATATAAACAATACAAACCCATCCTAAAAATACTAACATGTGATTTTAAAACTAACCTAACATGATTACTAACCTAAAAGACTTAAACATGCATGAACCTAATCCTAAATATCCAATCCTAATATGGTAGGACTAAAGAAGAATAAAAGAAGAGAAATATGCAAACATATAAACTAGCCTATCATGCATACTAAAGATATATGGAACCTATACTATGCATGCTAACAATGAACTATATCCTATGCATGCATACTAATAATAAAATAAATCCTATGCATACTTAAAGAAATAAAACCTAATCTAGTATGATTAAAGAAGAAGAAGAAGAAGAATAAAAAAGAAAAACTACTAACCTCTTTCTCTGCCTCCTTGCTTCAAGCCTTTTCTTCAAGCTCCAAGCCTTCTCCTCAAGCTCCAAGGACTCTAAAACATAAGCTAGAGTGCTATGGGGGAAGCTTGTGCAATTGCTCAAGCCTCTACTCTCCAAGCTAGCTCTCTAAAGCTTTTTTCTGTGTGTTGAAACTGATTTCAGGGCCCTCTATTTATAGGGAAGCCTGAGTTTGATCAATGGTTGAGTTTGAATATATTAGAAATGATCCAAGGGCTTAAAATCAACCTTCCAAGGTGTTCATACTCATCCAAAAGTCCTCATGGCCGAATTAGACACATGGCAGGGCTTGGAAAAGTCCCGGGTAGAAAAACCACTCAAACTGTGCAATTATTGGCTAACATAATCGATGGCCGTCCTCCTTAGGACGGTTGGCCGTCCTCCTTAGGACGGTTGGCCGTCCCTTGGTGGATGGTCGTCGATCCTCCATGCTATTTTTGCCCTATGTGGGCCTATCTCAGCCCGTTTTGACCCAGTTTCAGCTTTTTTCGGCTTTTCGGGCCCGTTTTAAGTCCAAATTTGATGATTCAAGCGCTGAAATGACCGTGATTCGATTCTCCATGTTTTAAGAAGTGTTTGAAGTGAAAATACATTGACCAAGGTCAAAGGTTTAGGGAAAAGTTGACCGATTAGCTGTTTAGGGTCTGCTGGGCCCAATTTAGGGTTTTGAAATTTGCTAACCGGTTGCTTTCGAAATCATTTCTCCTTCTTAAAAAAAGTTTTAAAATGTTTTAGGAAAGTGTTTTGAAGCCTTTGAAGGCTTTAGTTTGATAAAAATATCGAATCCCGGTCGAAACCCTAATATGGGCTTTGAAAGGGCCTTTCGAGCCTTGAGAGTCAAATATGAGCCAGAAGGCTTTACAGACCTTGCCACTGATCAACTTAGTTACCAAACACACTTTAAATATATATGCCAAAGCCTCGAGACCATTCGAGATAAGATCGACAGTCATTCAGGGCTTTTGTGATTTAAAGGACAGTAATGCCCTTTAGTCACAAAAGACCTTATTTTCTATCAAGTCCGGCTCAGAATGTCATGGAATTTTGCAGGGATGTTCCTGGACTCTCTAAAAACCTAATGCAAAAATAACCGACTCAATCTGACCTAAAAACCCACATGTGATAATGACTTATACCTAATTAGCCACAAAGGGTAAAACTGGTAATTCAGGGTTTTGACACCCTATTTCATTTCTAATCACAGGTAACCATTCATGACCATACTCATGGTCAAAAATGGAACATAGATCATCACTTAAAACAATAAGGAAAAAACAATAGATTTTTATAATAACTTATCATCGCTCTCATCATCATCAACATGGGAGTCTGAATCCGACCCATTACTAGCATACGTATCATCATCTTCGATATCAGTATCATTATCTTCGGGAATTTGGGTTTGTTCCATGGTAACACTCTTTACAACATCTGCATTAATACTCAATCCCTCGATATCATTTCTACTCCATTCAGACATGTTTTGTATACCTTCTTCACTAACACCCATATCATGTGGGATGAATGGAATCTCATTTAGTTGATATAGGCCATCATTAAACACATTGATCTCATCTTCTACCTCTTGCTCCCTATTTGGCATAGCAAAGAGGTTTCTAGGTTTCACTCTTATAATAGTCGCCCAATCTGGATATTTGACATCCTTCACATAATAAACTTGTTCTGCCTGAATCCCTAAAATGAAAGGATCATCCTTATAGTAAAGACGTGTTACATTGACATTGATAAACCCATATTCATCCTTCTTGTACCCTCTACTTTGGTTCCTACCTTGTGGTGGCACCTCAAATCAATCACATTTGAACAAAACAACTTCATTACTTCCCAAATAACGTAAACCAACAATGTTTTTGATGACACCAAACCAATCTATATTGCCTGTACTTTCATCTCCCTTCACAACAACTCCACTATTTTGGGTTTTAAGAGTCCGCTCTCCTTCCTGTTTTCGAAACAATAAACCATTGATAACATATCGGGTGTAGACTCGTACACGAGCATCTGGACCTCGAGCTAATGACAATATGTGTTTATTTACTCGTTCATCTGGACCTTGAGTCATAATGCAAACCATTTAAATTTATTAAAATGACAAATGATTGTTTGTATAACTAACCATGTTGATGGACTTACCCGAGACTCAAACCACTCAATAAAAAGATCTTGGTGTCTTCGCTTTATGTTCCGAGGGTTTGTTGTTGTAAGCTCCTCAATATGCTCGCTATATATAAAAAATGCACATGGAAGAATAACAGTAGGTAATAATAACATATCATTATGTATGCAATTATGATCCACAGTAACATAAAAAATGATACTCACTCAACCCATGGAGCAACTTCTTCGCAGTTGATTAGAATGTAATGGCGTGCCATTTTGAGCTCTGACTTACTCAGAAATTCAATACTATACTTTCGCTTGTTACAATTGATTGATGTAAATACACTTAAACCATATGGCACTTCAAACTGAGAAGAATCTATATTCCTTTCCAACCGATTAAGCTTTGTATCCATATCATCTAAATACCAAGAGCAAAATGTCATGCATTCCTCTGAAAGATATGCTTCTGCAATTGATCCTTCCACATGAGCTCTGTTACGCACGTACCCTTTATATGTACGTAACGATCTCTCAACTGGATACATCCACCTATATTGCACAGGACCTGCCACCTTAGCTTCATACGCGAGATGAACCGGTAAGTGCACCATAACATCAAAGAATGAAGGTGGAAATACTTGTTCCAATTTACAAAGAACTAATGCAATTTGATGATCTAATCGCTCCATTTCCTCCACTTGCAATTCCTTTGAACATATCTTGATTGTATCACAATCATTCTGTCAAATGATGGTATTACTGTGTTCTCTTATATAAATAATTGTGTAATAATATCTCGTTTTGTATAAAATCTGTATAAATTGGTCAAAATCTCTGTTTCAAGAAATCTGTGCAGATTGTATAATTCGAAGTCGTCGCCTATGAAGTCCTGATTATCGTCTCAAATCAAGAACATTCCAGAAAAGATCAGCTATAGCCATTGAAGTGCGAAAAGTCTGCAAGAAGTTTTCTGCACATGCAAAGCAAAGTGCCAACATGACTATCGATAGCCAAGTTTCGCTATCAATAGTACCTCTATCGATAGTGACACTTCGCTATCGATAGACCTTAGGCGGCTGAGGGCTGTCTTAGATATTTTGAGATATTTCAAGGGCAAAAACGTCTTTTACATTTTCATTCTATATATACACGTGTAAAGGCGACTTAAAGGGGGTTCAAGACTTTTGCTCTGAATCATTACTCTGTCAATTTTAATGGACTTCATATTACAGTTCAATTCTGATTTTTATTCGGTCATTTACTTTTTCAGCAATTTCTACTTTTACGGCAATTTTCCTTTTATGCATGGCTCAATTCTCACTTGAGGATTGTTCTTTACTTTTACAGTCTTTACTTTCAGCACTTTAATTTTCTGCTATTTTCCTTTTTAATACATGGCTCAATTCTCACTTGAGAATTGTTCTTTACTTTTACTGTCATTTTCTTTATTTATTTAAGCCCTTTTCTTTATTTACTTTTTCCATTTTCTTTATTTACTTTTGCCATTTTCTTTATTTATTTCAGTTATTTTTCCTTATTTCTTCAGTCATTTACTTTCAGCATTTATTTTACTTTTTCCATCCCGTGACCCCTTAGAGCTTGTCATGGATAAAGGATATTCTCCTCCATTGATGTGTAGCTAATACTCCAAGCTTGGGTGAGGATGAAGTTGGATTCTTTATGCAATTCTATTTTATAAACATCCCTTTATTTGTATTATGTGATTGCATAGTTGTGAAGGTTTTACCGCACACTATCGCTAAATATAATATCATATAATTGTACATCTGTGATTGCAATTATATAATTATGCAATGGTACTTACTGGTATGAATACAAACCAGCATGCTTTATCCCCAATTAAGGTGGATAGCAATATTCCATTCTTTTCAAGGATAAACCTGCCGGTCCTGTATTTATCATCTTTTTGGGACTTCCTTCTTGTAGTTGGATGAACCACCATACATATATTGAGGATTTTATAATATAAATTGTATATTTGATTTTCAATGGGCTTCTCACCCAAGTTCCGCTCATTCCATCAAATTAATCGCGTTTTTAACCAGCTTTATTAAAATACTGTATTTTCGCTTCGACCCAATTGAAGCATTTTTCACCACCAACTTAATTTGACAATATTCTTTCACTTCAATTAATTCTAATAGTCTTTATTTATAAACTTGCATATTCCCAGTGGTTCGACACCCGTGCTCACTAGTCGCAATTGAATTGAGATTAACAATCACGAGGTTTTATAAATATATTAATCTTGATCATTAACAAGGAATAATCTCCCTTGTTTCCTGACGATCATATCTCCGCAAAAAAAAACAACTTAGAGCAATTAGCGGTTCACAAACCTTCTTCGGTAGCAAACCACGTAGCACAAGTGGAAGTAAACGTTTAAGTATTACATGGCCAGATTTTGAAAAAAATTAAAGTGAAAATTTTTGAATTTTTAATCTT
>JAESVK010047037.1:0-15639 GCA_017140935.1 Hamamelis virginiana | reverse complement strand
AACTTTTAGTTTGATTATACTTCATGTGTAATAGATATTTGAAACGTGCAAATGATTAATATGAAGTAAAACTGAAAGATAAATATTGAGAATATTTGGTTAAATCTCAAATCACTATAAGACCTTAAAAATGTTAAACGATAGAGTTTAAAGATTATTTGATAATATGGGATATTTCAAATAAACTTTAAACTCTATCGTTTAACATTTTTAAGGTCTTATAGTGATTTGAGATTTAACCAAATATTCTCAATATTTATCTTTCAGTTTTACTTCATATTAATCATTTGCACGTTTCAAATATCTATTACACATGAAGTATAATCAAACTAAAAGTTAGGGTTTATACATCTTATGTATTATCCCTTTAATCTCCTTACACACTATATTTATTCATAGAATTTATAAAGAATTTAAGAACTTTAAGATAATTGCCAGAATAGATCTAAAATATCTAATATTTAAGATAAACTGTTTCAAAACATAATATTCAAAACCAAATAGAACTTCAAAAGAAGTATTTATTACATCCGGCAATAATAAAAGAGTTCTTTAAAATTCTTAAATAAATAAGTCAAGAATCAAGCTTCAATGTCAAAGGCACCAACACTTTGATCCTTTCCAAACAAGGCTAGCTCGATGTTCACTCGACCTTCTGCTTCCCTTTGTCTCCTATATACATTCACATTGTACAATAATGAAAGAATACAATCAAGGAACGCAGCGGAAGGTAGGATTTTAAAAATTTTCCATTGTATTCATCCATGAATCCTCTTAATCGATAAAACGAATCAACTTTAAATTAAAGACATTAAAATAAAGCTTACTTTATATGTTCCTTTGCGATGTTCTCTTCACTTTGATGATCGTCCTCGCCAATCTTCAAGCCTCAAAATTATGACGGCCTCCAATGTTGATCCACACGAACATAAGAGTTATATAACCTTCTTGATTTTCAACACTTGAAAATACAAGTATGGAGAGGGAGAGAGAGAGAGGGGCGGCTGAAAGAATACAATCGAATAACGCAGCGGAAGGTAGGATTTTAAAATTTTTCATTGT
This sequence comes from Hamamelis virginiana, assembly GCA_017140935.1. Classification (NCBI taxonomy): domain Eukaryota; kingdom Viridiplantae; phylum Streptophyta; class Magnoliopsida; order Saxifragales; family Hamamelidaceae; genus Hamamelis; species Hamamelis virginiana. The sequence continues at coordinate 14,577 of JAESVK010047037.1, read as the reverse complement.
ATTCATCCATGAATCCTCTTAATCGATAAAACGAATCAACTTTAAATTAAAGACATTAAAATAAAGCTTACTTGATATGTTCCTTTGCGTTGTTCTCTTCAATTTGATGATCGTCCTCGCCAATCTTCAAGCCTCAAAATTATGACGGCCTCCAATGATCGTCCACATGAACACAAGAGCGATTAAACTTTCTTGATCTTTCAACACATTGAAAAATCAAGCATGGAGAGGGAGAGAGAGAGGGGCGGCACCTAGAGAGAGAGAGGACTTGGATGAGTCAAGCTTAATGCTATTAGGGTTCTCTCTCTTTAAATAAACCTCTCCTCTTCTTAGGGTGTTTGGTTACTAGTGCTGGCATGACCATTAACCCTGTTTTGGTTACTTACACTCTTGAATTAGATATCCTTTTGACTCTTAATTAATTAACCTTTAATTAATTAAAGTCAAACTCATATTAATAAGAGTGCATCCCTCTCACAAGTTTAACAACCTCACTTATGTCCTTAGACCCATTGGGTTCATCCCAACCTAGTAGTGGCAGGGGACATCTCAATGTCGCCCAAAATAGAAACTTTCTATTTTTAGGTTCGATTGGAACAATTCCAATTTTGCCCCCAATGATAACTCTTATCATTAGGCCTTCACTAGTCATGAGTGACATCTAGCAATATGTCATGACGTACCCTAGGTGTGGGTGAATATACGAACGTGTAAATGAACCCTTCGTACAAACAACATTTGGAAGACAAGGCATCTTTACATACAAACAACATATCATTTTTATAAAACAGTTTGCTTATAACCCATCCACAAGGTTAATAACACAATTTGTAGAAAAACCTCATTTTCATGTTTATAAACATTTTTTTTTTGTAAAACCTTTCATATAACTCATGTCAATCCTCATGACAGTTGTAGACAAAATATCATCAAGAATAATAAGAGACTTACCAATTTCCAAAATAACTAATGATCTTTTCATAATTTAACACTATCACATTTTGGCGTTTAAACTACACTTTTCAAAAACTAAATTTTACCTTAACTTCTCAAACACAAAATCTCACTTGACACTTGAAACATAATTTCGAAATCAGGGACCAACACCAAAATGACACCTCAAATTCTCTTTAAGAATCTCATTCCTGAACCATTTCTCAGCAAATAACAAGGTTCTGCATCTTCAAAAGTAATTGCCTAAATGCAAACAAAAGAATGAACCAGCTTTCTTGCCAGAGCCTGAACACTGGTCCTTATAAATACAATTACACAAAAATGCCTTTCAGTCCAAAACTCAAGGACAAGCATAAATTAAAAGCTACTTTCAATCATCATCAAATCCAATTCATTCAAAGAATTTATGGAGGACAATTTGTAAAAGAACTATCATCCTCCTATTTTCAGCAATAACAGAAAGAAAAAGAGCAATTAGAAAACCTAAATCATTTTTCTAATAATACTTCAGGTAGGGGTCCAGTATCAATACTCAAAACCCCTAGCAAAGAAGTATTCACAAAATCAAACAGTTCAAATATCGAGAAAATCAACGGAAAACTCAATCCATCCTAACATGTCTACCCATCAACACATAGGTATGATGCATGCACTATATTTAGGGTCTTACCTAACAACTATATGCAATGTATGAATCCCCATTTGGATCTACTAATGAGCTCTGATACCATTTTGTAACGCCCCAACCTGACTATTATACCGACCATCCTGGGTAGGTCGACACGTGTCAAGATAGAGGTACAACCTGACCTGCTCATTCATACATCCTCATGAGAGCTAAGAAATATATATATAAATATATAACAACATGAAATGCCATGCTCATTCAAATGTCCCAAACGTCTTTATTTTAATAATAAATCAAAAAGATAATAATGCCGACATCCCTGGCAAATAGGTTGTGCCACAAACGGTGACAAATCCCGTTAATAAGGAAAATATATAAAAAGATACACATCTTATAAATATACAAGTGTTAGATATGTGCCCTAAAACTAATTGTTCTTTTGAGTTTAGGGTTTTATATTTCATTATATTATCTTGTATGGATCTTTATTCATTTATGATATGGCTATTTTTATCATGTAAACTTGTGTTTAATTACTGTTGATGATAAAGTCCTTGGATAGTATGATAGAGAGTTATATCTCAAGTGTTGAGATAGAGAGACTAATAACTCTCAAGTACATCTATCCTAAACTAGTTCCTGATCATAGGTTTATATATTTGGACGATTATAAACTGTTAAGATTAGCTCAGGTTTTACTAGCTCCATGGGAGGATGGTGAGTCTCGAACCATCTGTGTAGAGACACTATAGTAAACCTGTGGGTGCTTGTTAGAGAACAAGTACACTGAACGTGACCAATATGAGTACAACTTATGGAATTCTATTTGTATGTCAAAGGCTGCTCATGTGTATAGTCACAGTTGTAATCCTTAGACTTGAGACACCACTTGTTATCTTATATATGAATTGTTAGAGTTTGATAGTATCTCGTACACCCTTAATCATAAGGATGTAATCGGTGCTCATTGGCTCTAGTGAGTTATGTATGAAGATAGGTGAGTGTGCAATAGAGGATTACCACCCTTAATAAGAAAGGGCGAATGTCTTAGTTAGTTCACAGTTACTATCTCAATGAAGTCTTTGGCCAAAGCAGAAGGTTACCAAGAAAAGTGTTTCAAGGGTATACCTAATTGAGATTATAATCTGGTGAATTAGTAACACATGATTAAGTTAGGGTTTGACATGAATCCATACCCAACTAACTTAATCGAGACATTGTTTGGTGAGGGATTATTTATAGCACGAAGGGTTCATTTACACGTTCGTATATTCACCCACACCTAGGGTACGTCGTGACATATTGCTAGATGTCACTCATGACTAGTGAAGGCCTAATGATAAGGGTTATCATTGAGGGCAAAATTGGAATTGTTCCAATCGAACCTAAAAATAGAAAGTTTCTATTTTGGGCGACATTGAGATGTCCCCTGCCACTACTAGGTTGGGATGAACCCAATGGGTCACACACATAAGAACATAAGTGAGGTTGTTAAACTTGAGAGAGGGTTGCATTCTTATTAATATGTGTTTGGCTTTAATTAATTAAGGGTTAATTAATTAAGAGCCAAAAGGATATCTAATTCAAGAATGTAAGTAACCAAAACAGGATTAATGGTCATGCTAGCACTAGTAACCAAACACCCTAAGAAGAGGAGAGGCTTATTTAAAGAGAGAGAACCCTAATAGCCTCAAGCTTGCATCATCCCACTTCTCTCTCTATAGGTGCCGCCCCTCTCTCTCTCCCTCTCCATGCTTGCATTTTTCAAGTGTTGAAAAATTCAAGAAGGCTTAACAACTCTTGTGTTCGTGTGGATGATCATTGGAGGCCACCATTCTTTTGGGGCTCGAGGTTTGAGCGAGGACGATCATCAAAGGAAGAGAACATCGCAAAGGAACAAATCAATGTAAGCTTTACTTTAATGTATTTAATTTAAAGTTGATTCGTTTCATCGATTAAGAAGATTCATGGATGAATACAATGAAAAATTTTAAAATCCTACCTTCCGCTGTGTTCTTTGATTGTATTCTTTCAACAAGTCCTGATGCAGAATATACCATGCAGCTATCCAACAACTCTCGAGCAGAGGCTTGTCCAAACCAAGAATGCAAACCCAAGCCAACTTGAAATCTGTTGCATAAGCAGGGGTGAGCTTCAACGTGCTCAATAGGAATAAGGTAACCTCTACTAATAACAACAATACAATGATACATGGAATATTTTAAATAAACAAAGTTTCCATAGTGTTTATAAAACAGTAGTAAAGCAATTATAAACTTGTGTGGACTTTCAGTGAAAAACAATTAGTCCAGCTGTTACATATATCATTTATCCATCTCATATATCTCACTATATCATCCTTGTCCATTGAAACCAGGCTCGTGAACGTATTACAAGTTACTGGTTCTTGGCTAACAAGCCACCGGTACCAGCGTAACCAAAACCGACCACTACGGGGTCTGACCTCTCGAGAGAAACCGATCAGTTGCCTAGAACACATGGCCAACTGTCGAGCCACTACGGGGCTATAAACTTCGGGTCCGCACTAAGGCTCCACCCAGGACCATGGGCCCTTATAAAAAAACCTCCCTGTGATACAAACCGAGCCAGAACCATGCATAGCAGCAAGAATATATATATATATATATCCAAACCAATTTCCAAAGAGAGCAAGTAAAGCTGTAAATAAGTGGCGTATACAGGTATCAAAGCATTTTTCTAAAATCATTGATAATCCACCATCATTTATGGAAAATAGTTCTTAAGAAAAAATCGTGTTTCCAGTGTAGATACATTATAAAATCATAATTCATGAATATCGTATTCATTTCCAAACCTTCAGTTCAATCCAAAATCAAGGGGACAACTAGTTAAAATATCTCATCATCTTTTCAGTTGTAATCCAGTTCAGAAAACAGGCATAAGTTTATAAACCAAGAATCTTAAAGTTATTTACAAAAGCAATATCACCTTATGCCTTCTTAAACATTTCCTTAAAAACATATAGTCAAAAGGTTGTTCCCCAGTTTATATAAACATTCCATCCGTTTCTAGATGATTCGCCAAGAAGCATAGTTAAGATCTCAACAATCATAGCTATGTGCTTTAGCTTCATTTCATAAATATGCCTGACAATAACAGTTCTCAAATCGTTATATCCCATGTATCTATTTAACCAATTGATAAACAACGTGGTTCTCAAGTATTCATGAATCAAAATGTTCAAATGTGTTTAACATTCATGAAGTTCTCAAAACAGATATAAAACAGTCATATCATCATTAGAAGTAAAAGGTTACTTATCCCTACCTCAATGCAACGGTGTTTCCAACCCTTTGCGGCTCCACGAGCCTCCCATATGCAATGCTCATGCACCAATGCAAGTGGTCCTCCAGAGGACCTTTCAAACTGAGAAACAAACAAACGGACAAAGCAAAAAGGAAGGATCAAACTTAAGCACAAATGATTCTAAGATCCCCAAAGCAAACCAACCTAATCCTTAAAGCCATTCACTCTTAAATCTTAAAGATCAAAAACCCCAAAAATGCTATCCTAAAGGTCTAACAATTTTAAAGAAAAAATATACACGAGGCAAACCCAATGGTGTCTAATCCAAGACACTCACAACTCCACACTAAGGAAAAACCATAAGAAAACTAAATCAAAGCCTTAAGACTTTCAAGACATGTTCTCGAGAATGCCAAGAGATTATACATCGAATTTTATGTCCAAATGTCCAAAGGTCTAAGAGATATAACCCAAAGAACATGAAAAGTATGAGAAAGGGCAAATATGGTATTTTAAAAATATTTATCTTTCCAAACATAAACTGACCAAATCATTATCATATTTAGAAATTAGACTTCATAAGCTTTCCAAGCATATAAAGATCGTTCAAAACGGACATCAGATGAAAAAGATATGCGCGTTTAAAGTTTGGGTTGCAAATTAGGCCCATCTATAGATAGATGACTGATCATTTATTTATAGATGATCATCTATCAATAGGTAGAAATTTACCTATCGATTGATGAGTTAAAAATTGCACCAGAAACTGCAAACTTGATCAAAAACAAATCCAAATTCATTTTTAAACATTTGAGGACCTTCAAAAACTATAAAACAAGTTGTAAACTCAAATATCATGTTTACACATTTGGAAAACCATCAAAATTAAACATTAAAGGCTCATTCATGAATCAGACCCTTCCAAAACAGTTTTGCTATTTAGACCATATATCCTAGATCAGTTATCGAAAATTAATGAACTTTAGTGTTCTGAAAAGACGACTCGAAGATCTACAATTCATCTTTAATAGCCAAAGTCCAAATACAACATTTTCAAGGCCAAAATCATCAATTTTAGCAACCTACTGTGTTTGGGCGAGAATATTTCCACTGAAAAACAGTTTTTGGTAAAATGGGCATAACTATTTGTACAAAATTCCAAATGAGATAAGGTCAGATTCGTTGAAAAGCTAATTCAAATACCTACAACTTTCGTGAAGAAAGTTTAGCCCAAAAGTGCTTCTAACAGTGCCGAAAGTGTACGGACAGAACCCTCTGTTTTTTTTTATCAAGATCTGCTATGAACCAAATACATTTAAAATCAGTTCTCTAACAAAATCCCCGATTTAAGCTAATGCCTTATCCTCAAACAACACCCTATTCTTCAAAATAAATCATTTACAACTCAGATTTCAAAATAGACTTTACATGCAAATCAAAATCACCCGATCAGTCATCCCCCAAAACAGTATTTAAGCAAAAATCCATTTCAACATTTCAGACTAGCCCTCAATTTAACTCACCGATTGAAACAGCAACATAGTAAATTAAAGACCCTTGTAAAACAAGACAGGCAAAGATTAATCGAGCCACACCAGTCACATGTATTTCCCCCTTTGAACCCGTAACCCTTCACATTTGAACCAAACTATTCAGACCATATTTTAAACTCCTAAAAATCATGATATCCAGTGCTGATTTCATCCTTAACACAGCACATAACTAAAATCAAACTGTCTCAACCCAGATTCTACAATTAACCAAGCATGCAAAACACTATGAATTCAAAAAAACCCACATGCAAACACCTACAACAAACTTCTCAAAAAAAAAATCCACCAAAGAAGGAAGAAGAAGAAGAAGAACAAAAGCATAAAGCTCTTACCTTAGCCTCTTCAAAACAGAAATTCAGCAGCTCCTTCGATAAGATTCTGACCAAAGTCCGGCAACACCACCCTTCACGGTTGCTGTCTTCCTCTCGGCCCTCAAGCTCTCAACTCTCATTCTCGGCTGGCTCTCTCTCTGTCTCTCTCTAACCCATCTAAAACTCAACTGAAAATGAAGAGAAATGGCTATTCACGGTATTTAAATAGAAAAAGCAGGGACTTGTTTGCAATTTATACAAAATTCGATTTCTTGTATTTATAAGACACCCTTAAGTTTATGTAAAACTTCAAAATCACCCCCAAACTTTTATAAGATTCCAAAATAGTTAATTCTTAATTTACAAAATACCCCAAAACTTAAATTAAATATATAAATAATAATTTTAAAATTTTTGAGTTATCATAAAAGCCAAACGATTTGACTGCTTCATTGAATCGAATGTTCCAACTTCGAGAAGCTTGTTTTAGTCCATAAATGGACCGCTGTAGCTTGCACACTTTGTGGTCCTCACCACTGGATATAAAGCCCTTAGGCTGTTCCATATAAAGATCTTCCTCAATGTTACCATTTAGGAAGGCAGTCTTTACATCCATCTGACATATCTCATAGTCATAGTGTGCGGCTATAGCCAACAAGATCCTAATGGATTTAAGCATAGCTACTGGAGAAAAGGTTTCCTCATAGTCAACACCTTGCTTCTGATTATACCCTTTTGCCACTAGTCTAGCTTTGTAGGTCTCTACCTTTCCATCCGAGCCTATCTTCCTTTTGTAAATCCATTTACAGCCTATAGGTACTATACCCTCAGGAGGATTTACCAAAGTCCAGACTTGGTTAGAATACATCGAATCCATTTCAGATTTCATGGCCTCTTGCCATCTACTCGAGTCGATGTCCAACATCGCTCCCTCGTATGTAGCAGGATCATCTGGATGTTCCTTGTCGCCAAGAAACAGCTCCTCTCTCATCTCATGAAGATACCCATATCTATCTGGAGGAGCAGATATCCTACTAGATCTACGAAATGGTGGTGTAACAGTAGGTTCTGCCTCAACAGGGGCAGGGGTGGTATCAGTGTTGATATGTGAACTCTCGGATAATTCCTTGAGATCTATCACTTGACCTTTGCCTCATTCTTGAATAAACTTTTTTTCCAAGAACACGACAAACTTACTAACGAAGACTTTCTCTTCACTAGTGTGATAGAAATAGTATCCCAAAGACTCTTTTGGGTACCCCACAAATCTACATTTGTTTGATTTTGCTTCCAATTTGGTTGCATTTTGGTTCTTAACGTATGCAACAGAACCCCAAATCCTCAGATGCTTAAGGCTTGGTTTCTTCCCATACCACATCTCATATGGAGTCTTAGGGACAGATTTAGAAGGAACCCTGTTCAACAAATAAGCAGCTGTCTCCAATGTATATTCCCAAAAGGATATTGACATATCAGTGTAACTCAGCATCGATCGTACCATGTCCATCAAAGTACGATTTCTCCTTTCAGATACACCATTAAGCTGAGGTGTACCAGGAGGAGTCCACTGCGATAATATGCCAGCCTCAGTAAGATGATCCAAAAACTCAGTGGTTAAGTATTCTCCTCCTCGATCCGATCGAAGAGCTTTAATACTTTTTCCAGTTTGTTTCTCCACTTCAGCTCTGTATTCTTTGAACTTTTCAAAGGATTCAGATTTGTGTTTCATAAGATACACCGTACCTAACCGTGAATGATCATCGGTAAAGGTAATGAAGTAGGTGAAACCACCTCTGGCAACTTTGTTTAAAGGTCCACATACATCAGAATGTATTAACCCTAGTATGTCTCCTGCCCTCTCACTGTGACCAGTAAAGGGCGATTTGGTCATTTTACCCATGAGACAAGGTTCACTGGTAGGTAAGGGTACAAGTACATATGAGCCTAATTGCCCATCCTTACCTAACCTATTAATCATTTCCTCACTAATATGACCTAATCTCAAATGCTATACATAGGTTGAGTCATTTTCATCACGAGGTCTTTTATGCCCTTTAGCATTTTGATTCTTCTCTAAACAGTTTATACTACCATCCATGTTCAAGAAATATAGACCGCTTAGATATATGCCAGAACCTACTAACTTATTTCCAAAAGAAATAGTACAACCATTCCTACTGAAAACAAATTCATAGCCAAAACGTGTTAAGGATGAAACCGAAACAATGTTCCTGACTATGCCTGGCATAAACAAACAGTCTTCTAATTTCAGAACATGCCCTGATGGTAAAATCAGGTCAGAAGTCCCAACAACTAATGCAGCAACGTTTGCTCCATTTCCTACTCGAAGGGAAACTTGATCTCTGTTAGATATGTGCCCTAATACCAATTGTTCAGTTGTGTTTAGGGTTTTATATTTCATTATATTATCTTGTATGGAACTTTATTCATTTATGATATGACTATTTTTATCATGTAAACTTGTGTTTTATTACTGTTCATGATAAAGTCCTTGGATAGTATGATACAGAGTTATATCTCAAGTGTTGAGATAGAGAGACTTATAACTTTCAAGTACATCTATCCTAAACTAGTTCCTGATCATAGGTTTATATATTTGGACGATTATAAACCGTTAAGATTAGCTCAGGTTTTACTAGCTCCATGGGAAGATGGTGAGTCTCGAACCATCTGTGTAGAGACACTATAGTAAATCTGTGGGTGCTTGTTAGAGAACAAGTACATTGAACGTGACCAATATGAGTACAGCTTATGGAATTCTATTTATATGTCAAAGGCTGCTCATGTGTATAGTCACAATTGTAATCCTTAGACTTGAGACACCACTTGTTATCTTATACATGAATTGCTAGAGTTTGATAGTATCTCGTACACCCTTAATCATAAGGATGTAATCGGTGCTCATTGGCCCTAGTGAGTTATCTATGAATATAGGTGAGTGTGCAATAGAGGATCACCACCCTTAATTAGAAAGGGCGAATGTCTTAGTTAGTTCACAGTTACTATCTCAATGGAGTCTATGGCCAAAGCAGAAGGTTACCAAGAAAAGTGTTTCAAGGGTATACCAAATTGAGATTATAATCTAGTGAATTAGTAACACATGATTAAGTTAGGGTTTGACATGAATCCATACCAAACTAACTTAATCAAGACATTGTTTGGTGAGGGATTATTTATAGCACGAAGGGTTCATTTACACGTTCGTATATTCATCCACACCTAGGGTACATCATGGCATATTGCTAGATGTCACTCATGACTAGTGAAGGCCTAATGATAAGAGTTATCATTGAGGGAAAAATTGGAATTGTTCCAATCGAACCTAAAAATAGAAAGTTTCTATTTTGGGCGACATTGAGATGTCCCCTGCCACTACTAGGTTGGGAGAACCCAATGGGTCACACACATAAGGACATAAGTGAGGTTGTTAAACTTGAGAGAGGGGTACACTCTTATTAATATATGTTTGGCTTTAATTAATTAAAGGTTAATTAATTAAGAGTCAAAGGAATATCTAATTCAAGAGTGTTAGTAACCAAAACAGGGTTAATGGTCATGCTAGCACTAGTAACCAAACACCCTAAGAAGAGGAGAGGTTTATTTAAAAAGAGAGAACCCTAATAGCATTAAGCTTGACTCATCCAAGTCCTCTCTCTCTCTAGGTGCCGCCCCTCTCTCTCTCCCTCTCCATGCTTGATTTTTCAATGTGTTGAAAGATCAAGAAAGTTTAATCGCTCTTGTGTTCGTGTGGACTCTCATTGGAGGCCGCCATACTTGTGGGCCTCGAGGTTTGAGCGAGGACGATCATCAAAGTGAGATAGCATTGCGAAGGAACATATCAAGTAAGCTTTTAATTCTTGTTCAATTAATTGTTTGATTCGTTTTATCGATTAAGAGGATTCATGGATGAATACAATGGAAAATTTTTAAAATCCTACATTCCGCTGCGTTCCTTGATTGTATTCTTTCAATCTCGACCCAATTGTTTGCTTCCTCTAAGTTCTCGAATATTGTTACATATGTGAGAACTAGCACCGGTATCCAATACCCAAGAGCAAGCAGAGCTAACTGACAGATAAAATCCTGAATTAGGAACTATTCCTAATTCATTAGACAGCTCATTGTTACAAGATTCAGTCAAACAGTAGTCAAATTTATTTTCGGATATTTGTTTGAGTATAACCATGATATCTACAAAAATAAGTAACAGATTAATGCTTGAACGTAAATTGATGTTGTGTGCGCATGAGATTCCCAAGCGTAGGAGTCCTATGGTCGTCAAGCAATGAAACTAGGGAGTACCTAGGTCATTTCCACAGGGAGTGGAATAGGTTCTAGTGATTCTTAGGTTATGCTACCCAATGAATGCAAAAACAAGTGTAAACTTGGGGGTTTTGTTTGGTTGTTGAGATTTGTGCCAAATTATTGGCAATGGTTTGATTTGAAAACTTGTAAATGAAAGAAAGGATGGGTTCTATGGGTTCATTCCTTCCTAACCTAGGTTTAGTGGTTTCTCAAACAATACACATTCAATAATCCATGTGACTTATGGTTTTGAATGGAAGAATTTAACAATACAAGCTCAAGAGAATAAAACATATGATGGGATGCAACTTACTACTCATTTTGATATTTTCACATACACATGGAGTTCATATGTGCTCATCACTAAAATACAACTTCTCACTTGTCATATTTTGGTCATGAAAATGAATCTATATGGTTTGAAAAGAAAAGAGAGTAGAAGAAGCTACATTTCATTAACATTGAAGCATTTGAGTCAAGAAACCACATTTACCTAAGGCTTTGGAGAGGAACTTCACCATAGAACCCTCCTTGGGTATTTAGCTAGCCATAAAGAAAGAGAAAAACGCCATACACAACCATAAAAATGCTGAAAAGAGTAAATGCTTTGTATTAAATGAACCAAAAGAAGTGTACCTTACAATCCTTGAGATTAAAATGGAGAACAACAACCTAAACTAGAGATTACAAGGTAAGAACAACAATATTAACCAACAAACTAAGCTACTCTAAGTAAGAAATGCAAGAACCCTAGAAAAACTAAGAGAAAACCTTAACAACTAAGCTAACCCTAGAAAAACTAAGCTAAGAGCAAGAGAGAGAGTTTCTATCAGCCAAAAATACACATTAAATACCCCCCAAAAGGGTATCAGACATGGGGACCAAAGGACAAGAGTGCCCTTGCATTTGGAACAAATTTCATTTGACCCGGAGGATTTCCCGCACAAGGGTACCGGTACCCCTCCATGGAGGGACCGGTACCTTTCTCTTCTGCATAATGGGTACCGGTACCCATTAGAGGGGTACCGATACCTCCCTTGCTGAAAGGCCAAAAAATGCTTCATTTTACACACCAAGCCTCCTCGCTTCACTTTCACTTCTCCCGGATGATTATGTGAACTTGAGAGACCGTTCCAAAGGTGCTCGGTCCTCCATTGCACTGGAATAGGGCGAATGACTTGCTTGGGGAAAGCCTTGACGGAGAATGCTCCACGGATGCATAACAAGGGGAATGAGAATGCACTTGCTAGCCTTGATCGCCGGATGAAAACCCTTGGGATTCATCGAACACCTTCAAAAGATGGATTTAGCGCCATGCAACCTGCAAGTGCTCAAAAACAATGAAAGAATCAAATGCACCAGAATCAAGTCAAACTAGGGTTTAAGAACAGGTAAAATGTACAAAAAGACGAGTAAAAAAGGGAGAATTTATGTGCTAAACACACCCTCCAACCTGTATCTTGCTAGTCCCTAGTAAGATTTGAACCAAAAAGAACTAGGAAACTAAGAAAAGAGAAACAAATAAATGAACAAAAGAGCTCGCTTTCAACATGCAAACATGAACATACTACTTAAACTTGAAATACAATGCAAGCGTTTGAACTACTTATGCCTGTCCCTTTTCCATGTGTGTGGTATTTTATCGGTCAGAGTTTCACAAAACTAACATCAATCAACAAGAACTAAAGACAGAGATGAAAGAATGAGTGGAATGAAGTAGCTCAAAAGCATACACCATGAAACAGAATAAAGCACTCATAACATAAGCTAACCATTCATAGATGCATAATGTTCATAAAGGAACAACCAACATTTTAAAATCAAAAAGGACTTTTAAGCATGAAATGACCGGGGGTTACACAAAGGGGCTTCAAAAACAAAACAGGTGTTGGCTTTTACTTGGCTTGGGTCACTATCCTGTGCCAACACCGCCCTATGCTACCCTAAAACCGAAATAAAACTAGACTAGAACAGTAAAAACCACAAACTGAAAACACAAACAACCTAACTACTAAAAAGTACCCCAACTACTCCTCTTCTGACCCTTCCTCGTCACTGAAATCATCCTCATCCACACAGTCGTCCAGCTCATCGGAATCCCCCTCCAAGTTAGGAAGCGGTGGCTCAACAGCAGATGGGTCACCTCTAAGCACGTGAACCTCTCTCTCCAACCTAGCCAATCTGTGGTCAATCTGCTTCTGCTTCCCCATAATGCATTTGAACCATCCCTTGATTCTGCGCTCCATTCTCTTTAGCGGAGATGTACTTGCAGGCTTAGGTGCTGACGATGAGGACGGCCCTTCAGAAACTGACTGGGATTGAGCTGGCCTAGGCTTCACTGAATCTGCAATACTCCTTGCTTCGGTTACATTATTGATGGGACCAAAGTGAGGAGATGTCATTTTGTTCTTAGGAGGCAACTTGATTCCTTCAGCTTTTACCATTTGAGTGACCAAGCAGGGAAGAGGCATGTAGGTCGTCTTGCTAGCAAAATTCACAAAGTCCCTCATTACTCCCCAAATCACAGCTGCGAAGTCAATTCGCCGCCCATTCATCACTTCGAAAAGGAATTTGATTTCATCAACTCTTGGTGCTTTTTCTTTTCCTTTTGGCACAACGCTACAATGGATGATTTTGTTCATTAAGGCATACTCGGGCTTTAGCTTCCCTGGGGTGAATTCACTTCGATTAAATGAAACCATAGGTACAGGGTTTGAGCACATAGCTTGAGTGAATAACGCCCCATTGAAGACTGTCATTGGGTGAAATGGGTAAGGAACACCATCTGCATGAGAAGGCTGAGAATATCCCAAAGCTGTAGCTATGGTAGCAGTGTTCACTAGAAAGGATTTGCCGCACACTGTTGTCTTCATGTGATACTCAATCTCTTCATGTTCTCTCAAGTTAGAGTAGAACTCTCTTACCACAGATGGGTGATAGCCTTCGATAGGCCTGTTAGAAATATGCCCTAAAACCAATTAGTAGGTTGTAATTAGGGAACTTTAATTTCATTTATGTTATTGTATGAATCTTATTCATCTATAAAATGGCTTTTATGTTATCATGTATACTTGTGTTATTTATAACTGTTCATGATAATGTCCTTGAATAGCATGATAGAGAATTATATCTCAAGTGTTGAGATAAAGAGACATATGATTCTCAAGAACATCTATTCTAGATATGTTCCTGATCATAGGTTTATTTATTTGGGCGATAATAAACCGTTAAGATTGGCTCAGGTTATACTAGCTCCAATGGGAGGATGGTGAGTCTCAAGCCATCTGTGTAGAGACACTATAGTAAACCTGTGGGTGCTTGTTAGAGAACAAGTACACTGAACGTGACCAATATGAGTACAGCTCATGGAATTATATTTGAATGTCAAAAGCTGCTCATGTGTATACTCACATTTATAATCCTCATACCTGAGACACCACTGGCTATCTTATGTATGAATTACTAGAGTCTGATAGTATCTTGTACACCCTTAATCATGAGGATGTAATCGGTGCTC
>JAESVK010047016.1:1000-12020 GCA_017140935.1 Hamamelis virginiana | reverse complement strand
CACTAGAGTATAATCTCAATTAGGTATACCCTTGAAACACTTTTCTTAGTAACCTTCTGCTTTGGCCAAAGACTCCATTGAGATAGTATCTGTGAACTAACTAAGACATTCGCCCTTTCATATTAAGGGTGGTGATCCTCTATTGCACACTCACCTATCTTCATGCATAACTCACTAGAGCCAATGAGCACCGATTACATCCTTATGGTTAAGGGTGTACGAGATACTATCAAACTCTAGCAATTCATGCATAAGATAACAAGTGGTGTCTCAAGTCTAAGGATTACAATTGTGACTATACACATGAGCAGCTTTTGACATACAAATAGAATTCCATAAGCTGTACTCATATTGGTCACGTTCGGTGTACTTGTTCTCTAACAAGCACCCACAGGTTTACTATAGTGTCTCTACACAGATGGCTCGAGACTCACCATCCTCCCATGGAGCTAGTATAACCTGTGCTAATCTTAACGGCTTATAATCGTCCAAATATAAAAACCTATGATCAGGAACTGGTTTAGGATAGATGTACTTGAGAGTTGTAAGTCTCTCTATCTCAACACTTGAGATACTACTCTCTGTCATACTATCGAAGGACTTTATCATGAATAGTAATTAAACACAAGTTTACATCATAAAATTAGCCATATCATTAATGAATAAAGTTTCATACATGATTATATAATGAAATATAAGTTCCCTAAACACAACCTAACAATTGGTTTTAGGGCATACTTCTAACAATTTGCTGGTGCAGGTTGAAGGTCATCAATACCAAAACTGTCATGATCCCCGACCTCAATATCTTCTTCTAAAATACACTCGGCCTCTGCAACATGATAAAGACCTTCAAACTTGGCGTAGTCACTTAACTTCTGGGAAAGTTCTGCCATAATCTTCCCCATACTGCCTTCTTTCGAGAGTTCATCCATTAAACTTCTTCCACGATGTAGGTTAACTCCGGCCTTAGAGGCAGAATGTTACCAGGCCTGGAGATTTCTCGCATCACCTTCTCAATGGCTAGTTTGGAGAATGACTTGCTCATTGTAGTCAATCCTTTAGGTTTTTCATCTCTGTCACGGCCTACAAACTTGATAGGCCCAACCTCCTCTCCATACAAATGTGCTTCTACAGCATTTGAGCCTACGACGAATGGCTTTTGATCTGCCCAAATTATTTCCACCTTGTTTCCATTCCATAAAATCATGCACTGGTGGAGTGAAGAAGGAATGCACCAATTAGAATGGATCCAGTCACGACCCAATAATGCGTTGTAAGAAGAGGATGTATCAACCACAAAGAAAGCGGCCATACACTCTTTAGTCCCAACCGTCAAGGACATGGGGAGAACGCATTTAGTCTTCGTTACACCACCTGAAAAGTTGGCGACGGTAACATCTGTTGGAATCTAGTCTTTCTCAGTTTTGCCAAGTTTTTTCAAAGTGGAACTTGGCAAAATGTTCACTGCGGCTCCATTATCAATTAGAACCCTTGAGATCGGGCTCCCATCCATGTGCACATTAACGTACAAAGGCCGAAGATGTTGGTTCATGGCCTCTGGAGGTTTCTCAAAAACTATATTCTCCACTTTCTCGATACCTCCAGTCTCCATTATTTTCTCTACTTCTTCGATTAAGCACGAAACCCCATCGGTTGACTTAGTTCCAACAGCGATCTCCTTTACTTCTTCCTTTGGTTTGGCTTGGAAAATAGCAGGTTATATAATGGTCACATTACAGTCCATTATAGGAGGTAATGAACCAAACTGAATACAGAAATTGTCCTCTGAGTCCTCAAAGCTGCAAATATGATATTCATTTGTCTGTTCGGCCTTATCATCTTTCAAAACGGTCTCTTGTGTTGAAACTGGTTCATCATCGATCTCCTCAGCCGTATGTTAAAAGGCCGGGAACTTAGAAGTCTGGTAAGTTGGGCAAGCCAGAAGTGTATCCGCCTTTGAGTTGGTACCTGTTTCAGCTGCACTATCTAAAATTGAGAATAAACTGTGAGTTTCATCAATTTTACAGTCTTTTTTGGTCAAAACCCTTAGCACCTGTCTTTTATCATCAAAAATTGATATTTTCAAGGTCTGGTTACCGGTCTTGATCTTAGAACTCTGGATTTTGTCAGAAATCTATCTTTCCTCAGCTCTTCGCCGTTGCAAACGTCTCTTCTGAGTTCTAGTAAGAGGTGTCGGAAATTTAGGATGTTGAAGCCGAGTCCAAACCCCTGGTTTGGTTATTGGAGGCTTCACTATTCTTGACCTTTGAGACTGAGTAAACTTCGACTTCGGCATAGCTACATTTCGATAAGAAGGCTTTGGTCTCCATTCCCATCTATTCCGATGTTGAAAGTCAGGTCTGAATGTTGACACAAACCTTGGCTGGTGAGTTAGCTGTCTCCCAGGAGCTCCGGTCTGTTGCCATGTAGGTCCGTCAAATTGCGGACTCGGGTACCTTTGGATTTGGTGACTGCAATGATTGTAGAGATTCTGAATTGGTTGAGCCCTAAAATTTTGAAAATTTTGCTGACCAAAATGATACATAGGTCGCTGTCCCATCCTAGGCCTCCGAATAAAAGGCTTGACCTGCATTTTCTCATTTTTAGGCTGTGATCCCAAAGATCTGAGATCTGTTATAGCTACTGCAATTTCTGTAACAGGGAAAGGATCAGTATCAACCGCCATGGCCTATTTTTCTTTTTCTGGGAATTTCAAAAGGCCGCGGTCAATACACCCCTGCAATACATGGCGAAATACAACACAATCATTAGTGCCATGTCTATTAGATGCATGCCATTTACAATAGTCTTCTCCATCACGTGAGGATGGTTTATGGCCATCTAAAAGTGTTATGAATTTCACGGCTAGTAAGTGATCAAAGATCTCTGAGGCCTTTGTGATATCAAAAGAAAATTTCTTAACTGTATCCATTATATTCTTTCTTCTAGTTGGATCAATTGGTACTTCAACATCTTTTCTAATAAATGATTTACAAACAATAGGTCTATTACCGATATCTCGACTAAATCAATCTTAACATTGGGATCTCGAAAGTAGGTCCCATAGGTGGACGATGACCTTTGTGTTTCTTCTTTTAGTAATCTTTCATATCGAGCCACACGGGCCGATAACTCAAACAAGTCATCAAACTCCATACCTTCAAATTTCTTTCTTAACTCTAGGCCTAGATCGTTTTGAGCCAATTTCACAAACTCTGGCTCAGGTAAGAAAATGGTACACCTATTCCTAGCTTTTTTAAATCTACTAATGAATTGTTCGGCAGGTTCGCCAGATAATTGCCTGAGTAATGAGAGGTCTGCCATTGTAACCTCGGGCTCTTGTCTATAGAATTGATTATAAAACTTCTCTTCCATTTGCCGCCAGTTCAAGACTGAGTTAGGCGGCAGACTAATGTACCATGAAAATGCAACTCCAGTTAAAGAATTACCAAATAGCCTCAGTCTTAGATTCTCATTAACTGAGGCCTCACCACACTGAATAGTAAAGCGGCTTATGTGTTCAACAGTAGATTGGCCGCCTTCTCCAGTAAATAAAGTAAAATCAGGTACTTTATAACCCCTAGAAAACTCATTATTCCTATCAATTCATTACGGGTAGGGTTTCTGATACACAGGTCTAGTCATTCGCCTATTTGTTGTTTGGCCTACGCATTCCTGGACTAAGGCCATTAATTCATTCCGATCAGTCGACATATAGCCGGGATTGTCACCCGAAGGTCGGGTTCCAGTTTGCCGGTCTTGAGATAAGACCGGGGATATATATGACTTACCTGATGGCCTCCCATTTTGCCCCCCGGGCATATGAAAATACCAGTCTTGAGAATTAGGTCTGAACCTATCATCATCTTCATATGGCAGACCATTAACATTTCCTTGTGTAAAACAAGTCTTGGAGGCCTACCTCCCGAGTGTTTGAGTTCCCATTGGCAGTTTACCAACAGATTTGGCCATTGGGTCGGAACTAGAATCCCCTAAAGTCATTTTTCAATCATTATCTCCATTCCAAAGCGGTGGTGGAACATATGGTCGCTCATCCTCAAACACATTGACTGATTGACTAGTATGGCTCAAGTGTTTCAAGCCATTCTTTTCACTATTGATATTCTGACCTGCGAATTCATTTTCCACAGTCTGGTCTTTGTTCAGAGACAGGTCTCTGGATTTCTCAGTTGGCTGGTTAGACTTTAATAGACCTGAATTTTCAAGACCATAACTAGACTGTGAATTGGTAGGTTTTGACGGAATTTCTTCATGTCTTTGAGAACTTGACCCAAGTGATTGTGTAATTTTCTCACAGATCTGGTCTGACATCTTTTCTATTTTGCCGACTAAGGTTTCTTGAAGAACGACTTGACGCTCTTCCATGGTCAGGAATCTCTTGTATGACCTTCATCAGGTCTGCTAAAGTGATATAATCTCTTTGGGATCGCTCAGTGCGCGATTCCTCGGTGTGGGTTGGATTAACTTCTTTACTCGTTGACCTAGTGACTCTCTGTGACATTCAACTATGGTCAGTCTATGGTCCCACCGGGCTTGCCAAAATGGTGTTCGGCTAAAAATCTCTTGTCACGTGATGTGTATGTGTGCGGGCGTGCCAGGACTAATCAAAGTCCAGAGATCGTTCGAACACGACCCTAAGCACCTATCTAGGCAGTAGAAGCTTAAGACAGGGGATGTCAAGGCCTAAGAGGGTCACTGTTTTTACGATCAGGCGATTAACGGAAGTCAGGGGTTCTACTTCCTATGGGTCTCGAAATAGGATGCTCAAAACAAGAAATCAACGATGCTAAATGAGAAAGAAACATGTATTGAAATTAAACTGAAAAGGAATTGCATTGAATTAAAGAAAATAACATATTTACAATAGATAAACTTACCGGAATTGATGAATCCATAACTGAATGCTTGAATGCTTGAAAGGAAATATGCTGAATTGAAAATGACTAAATACAATGCTAGAAATCAAAAATGGAATTGAAAACTTAGACAAGAAAGCTTGAAAACTGAAAATTGCAAGGCATGATGCTTGTAGTTGATTGTTTGAAGTTGTTGGGGCTTTGAAACGTTGCATTTCATCTTCTCTTTATAGCTCCACGACTGGAATAACTGCTCCCCCATGATCAATGACAGTTGCTGCTCCATCCTTTAGTCGTGGTTGATCCATGATCTTCATTGCTTCATCCATTACTTGATCGTGGCTGCTGATGATATGCCAATGGCTGAGAACGTGGCATTGAGGCTCTTCTCCTGAATGTGGTTTTCTACCATGGCTGGGACTCCTCTATTTTAGTAGAACATGGCTTCTATATAACTTCCTCTTCATTTTATAGATTGCCACGTGTCCTTTTAAATTATCTATCAATCCCTTGATTTAATTTGAACTCTTATCCACTCCGGACTTGCCATGTGTCTAATCTTCATTTTGATTCTCTCTCATTCCCAACTTCCTTTTCCCTTTAAAAACTGATTAGCCACGTTTCCTATTTAATTTGAATTCTTATTTAGCTAGCTCTACACATCAACCAACTCTCCTATTTTTAAGCTAGCTGAAAATTCTCCAATTAAATCCACGTGGCTAGTTGTCATTGGCCGGTAATTTTTACCGTGAACACATCGATATAGTTTTCAAATTCTACATCGATTATTTGTAACATAAAAATTAAAAAGGCATTTATATGTGAATCTAAACAATATATACAAAGTTGTGTTTGAGATGGTGTAGTTTTATAATTAATTGTAAAGGGTATAGAAAAAAATATATATATATACAAAGTTTTGTTTTTGAGAAGTTTTATAATTGTAAGGGAGGGATATATAAAAAAAAAAGAAAAAGAAATGAAAAAGACATTTAACATTTAAGAGTAAGTTTTTATTTTTTATTTTTTATTTTATTATTTTATTTTAAATTCCGTGTGTTGTTTGGCTTTTATATATGTGTGCTACAGTACTCCAATATAACTTTAAAGAAAAACAATTAACCTCTTGCATTATTGAAAGTTGACACTTTGCCCCGTCTACCCATTGCCGTTTAGTGAGTTTAACGGTTAAATAGCACGTTGTCTATCAAATGATTTTTATTTTCAAGTAAGTTTATAGCAATGAAAGTGAATAATTCTCAATGCCCTTACGAGGTAGTGATCAGTTAAATTATTCATGATGGCATGGAAGTCAGCATGATAAACTGATTGCCCCTTGAATAAATGCATCAATTTTACAGCTTCTTTTTATTTTTATTTTTTTTTCATCCCACAAGAATGTGTTCGGATTTGCTGGTGATAACCTAGTTGATCACCACTTAGTGATCCACCGTTGGATGGGTGACATGCAAGCTAATTGAGCAATCTGAAGGCTATAAATCAAATGTAAGAACCTAAACTTTTCAATTGTTAATTATTTGCGTAAATGTTAAATTAGTATGGCTATATATTGATTTATGTGTTTATGTGCTAAATGTTAGTTGATAATGAGATATTTGAAATGTTGTGATTGTATATTGAACTGTGTGGGAAGTGTAGATTATTATAGAAGGTTGTTTTATTGAAAATGTGGGTCTTTAGAAGTAGAAATAACTTGATTTATGTAAAAGGTTTTGTGAAATTACCAAAAGGTTTAAAACATTTTAAATTAGGACATTTATGTCCCAAATTGTTTTAAAAAGGATTAGGATGAGTTCATTCTCATCCATTTTCTACAAGCTTCGGGAGAGAAAAGAGAGAGTTGAGAGCCGAGAGAGGAAAGCTGTTGGAACAACCTAGTCTTTGTCAAATTATTGCCAAATTCTTGCTAGACTTCATATTTGAAGTGATAAAGGTGAGTTTTTGTATATGTGGGTTAGTTTTCTTTGTGTAATTTTCTGATTTAATGGATTATAAATGTTTGTTTGTGATTATTGTTATGGGTTTTATGTTCAAATGGTATTTTTGAAATGAATTCCTGATGATGAATGGTTTTTGTTTGGGATTTGATATATATATATATATACGAATTGGATATCCTGAGGGACGTCGCTCATGAGCGACTCTGTCAATCCCGAGGGACGCACATGTGTATGGCTTAGATTGTAAAATCAATTTCAACGTTGCAGGCGCTGTCGGTGGAGTGAAAAAAGTAACTCAGTTAGATTGAGAAATATATTGAAGTTAAATTAGGAATTAGTTTCTCATATGAGACTTGCCACTGCTTATTAACGATAATTGGATTCCAATTATCGATTTTATAGTTAAAAAGTAAATCTATTTTAACATGACCAATCATCTATGAAATGAAATAAAATTAAAGGAAGTGAGGTGATAACACAGAATAATGGAAATTATATGGCAAAATAAACTGATTGTTTTTAATTACCAAATAAACTGATTGTTTTTATATTTTATAAACTTAATTCCAAAAAATATAGTTTATTTGGACATTAATAGTTATAATTATTTTTATAATTTTTTTTATTGGCTCGCTAATCACTTTAATATTCAAATAAATTGATATCATATCCCAACCATCAAGCCTCCCATTATGATATTTTGCAGTTCCCAACCAATAAATTGATATCATATCCCAACCAATACAATTAGTTGGATAAAAAATTCAAATATTGCAATCACAAAAATGAAAATTAACTAGGTTTAAATGAGCACTAGACATGCGAATTATTAAATTTTGTTTGTATTTTAGAACTGTACTTATTAACTTATTTTAAAAATTTATGTTCGGACATTATTAGTCACATGTGAATAGTACAAGTAAATGAATACCAAGCCCACTCATCTATATAAACCATATTGATGCCACGAATTGGACATCTCAATCAAGTTCATTTTTTTTTACCGAACTATGAATCCAAGAAGCTATACCCTCGGCGATCTATATCGAAGCTGCGGTCATATATGGCATCTTGATGATGACTTTAGTTACTCCTTGAATCCGCGAGAGTGGCAAAGCGAGGCCACACTTTTGAAAATGCGTGAGGAGTGGGAGTATCGGGTACATGAAGCTAAAAATTTAGTTGAAGACCTACGCCATTGGGGGGCTCCTATTCCACGCCGAAAAGCAATTACACTCCCAAGGGGGGACTTTGCTGAATTTAGACGAGCACTTAGCATCATACGTGAGGAGAACAATCGTATGGCTGCCCGAAGATACCGCTATTACTTTCTATAAACAGCGAGAGATAATGCTGATGCAGAAGGTAGAGAGTTATCTCAAGAGCAAACTAACCAAATATTATCATGCTCCGAATTTTCATCTGATACCCCCATGTCCGACGAAGATTCGGATTGATTAGTATTATCATTTGTATTTCCAAGTAGGTAGTTTATCTTTTTTCTTGCACTAATTATGTACTTTTACATTATTTCACTTTAATAAAAGTGAGGCTAGTTCGAAAAATTGAAATCTGATAATTATATATTTGTAACTACCTTTCAAATATCATATTACAGATAACTGATGCATATAAAATTAAAGTAATACATTTCTATAAATTTAGTCTTCATCCGAGATGTAGGTGTCCGAAAGGTAGTACGATCTCTCTGTTACTTCGTACATTTCTGTGCTAGTTAAATCCATCCCGTTATCAGCAGCAGCTTCACTTGCAAGATCTATTATGTAATATCGACATCTACGAATCAACATTCTATTGTTCTTTTCACGAATTTGAATTATAGCATCCACGTAATCATCTACATTTCGACGTTCCATAGTCAACGAATCCTTATGTGGGATTGGTGCATTCAAATTACGTAAATCTTCAACCAGTATCTCTGACTCACGTGCGCGCCGCGGCCATTCCCTTCTAACAGCTGCATAAAATTCACGTCGATTGCTTCTCCACCATTCATGGTACGTATTCAACCCTCCCAATAGCCACATCCGACCATTATTCTTAATTTCACTTACTGCTACTTTTAATTCATTATCCATTGCGTATAAAGCGAAATAAAATAACCTTACTCAATTATCAGTGTCTACCTTTACAAAAAAAAACAAAAAACAAAACAAATAGTAACACTTGTTACTATAATATGAAATAAGTCTAACTGCTTGCCTATGCTTAAGATAACATTTCATTATACACATATGAAGATTAAGAGTATTCATTTTTTTTTTACGGTAATAATAAAAAAAAATCGATATTCACATACCTATCTCTTGATTTGGAGATGAGAAGATTTCAAATTCAGAATTTTAAGTAAGGTAACTTGGGTTTTTCCTTCCCTTTTATATCTCGCTCTCAACCAATCATCTGAGAGTAAATAATAATTGTTATTATGGAGTTTTGGACGAAATATATAAATGCCTCTTTAATCATTGTATCTAAAAATTGAAACCATTATTAAAAAATAAATAAATAAATAAAACAATACCGAAAAATAACATGCGACTCACTGCCAAATTCGAACCTTGGCTTCGGTGTTGCTTTCAGTGAGTTGGAAAAAATTTCCAAACTCACCCACTATGTGTGTCAATATATAGCATAAATTGGGAAGGTTCATAAAATATTTTACATTTGTGGATTACACCTTTCTAGTAATTATTAATGGCACCTTCACATGTTAAAATCACTATTGCTTTAAGAGATTCTCATCATATCTATCACGTGTATATATCAAAGTATCTTCTACTCCACTCTTTTACTGGCATCTATTTTGTGTCACATAGTAAAAGATAAAATTTTCAGTCATATATCCAATAATTAGTGGTGGATTACACTTCACTTTCAATGCATTCACGGGTATGAGTGCAGGAAACTGTACTTGTCCTAATACTGCATTGTACTTACTATGACATCGAGCTTTCATGTTACAAGTCTTTTTGTGGACACGTGATTTTGAGGAGATCCTGTGGGTATTTGTAAAGTGATATCAATCCACTCCTCCATCAAATGCATTTTGAACTTCAATAACTTTTAATGTCCAAATAAACTGTGAATTCTTATATATTTGTTTTTCTTATATATATTTTTACTATAATACCCCTCTTGCGATATAAAATTATAAATAATTTCCAAATTTATATATACTCCTCAATCATACCCATATTTCCCTAAAATTTTACATAATCCCCCTCATCGAATTCAGATACTAGAATATCTAAATTTATTAAGATTTCAAAATTTATTTATTTGAAAGTGTGCATCATATTTTTAATACTATCTACTAAGAATAACTTTTACATTTATTTTAAGTCATTCATTATGACCTTGATATCTATATTCACTATATTCCAAGACCCAGTAATATATTGCCCATGATAATATTCCAACAAATATATATTTTAATGTATTTTAATTTTTTTTTTTTTTTGGTAATAATGACCTTATGTAAAAAAATACATTTAATTTCAAATTTCAAATTATTTGTATGCTCCTAATTGTAAATCTTAAAATTGATTAAGTGAAATATACAAATTTTTATTTAATTTTTTTTATATTATTTATGGATTTTATAAGTTCATGGTTTTTAATTTTTTTATATTTTCCTTCATATTTCTAGATTTTTAGCTAAGGTTGATTTTAAATATTTTGAATCATGCTAGAAACATTTTGAATATTAAAAATAATTTTTAAATTCACATAACTATCAGTAGAATCTTAATTTATTTATTTGGAATTGTATGCATCATAATTTAAAAATTATCTACTAAGATTAAATTTTAATTTTATTTTAACACATTCATTTTGACCTTCATATCTGTATTCACTTTATTCCAAGACCCAGCAATATGTTGCCCATGATAATATTCCAACAATTTTATACTTTTATCTAATGTTTTTATTTATTTATTTGGTTAAAATTACATTATCTAAAAAAATACATTTAATTTCAACTTTTAAATTTTTTATATACTCCTATTTGTAAATCTTAAAATTGATTTAGTCAAATATACATAGATTAATTTGAAATTTAATTATATTATTTATGGATTTTATAAGTTCATGTTATTTAATTTTTTTATTTTTTCCTTCATATTTCTAGATTTTTTGCCCTCTTTCATTTTTAAT
>JAESVK010047012.1:0-19348 GCA_017140935.1 Hamamelis virginiana | reverse complement strand
TAATATGTACTTTCAAATGATCCTTCTTCTTCCATCTAGTGCTGCTAATAGCTCTATTCTTTTCATCACCAAGAGGAGTAGGTAAGGACTTGTTTGGACCACTCATGATTCATGAAAATTGTAAGGCTTCATTAATTTCTTCATATCATTTGAAACCACAACTCAATCAACGAGAATGAAGCCACTTAGAAAATTAGAGCTAGTACTATGAATGATAGTATTATGAGTTCAATTTTAGGATTTCTTGAAATCCTATTGAATCAAATTTTCACTATTGTTTGTGGCAAAAGCTCTCATTTTCATTTTTTATTTTAAAAAATGGCCTTATTCATTAATTGTATATAGAACACAATGGGCAATTCAATTTTTATAGAACATTCAAATGTGCCCTTAATCTTCACTTATTCTTAGATATAAATTTTTAAAAAGAACATTAAATTGTATATACGTGGTTTCCCAATTGTTTCTTCTTTCATTACCTTTAATATATTGCTAGAAACTCTTAAATAAATGGGGTTTTAACCAATAACCCTCTAGTGAAAGGATGCTATGCCCAAAAGTCCCTACTAAAAAATAGATTTTTAATAAATACAAATTTTTTAGATTTTGACAGAATTGCCCTATATTATTATAGGTAGATTTCAGAATTTACTAAAATTAGTTTTCACCAATAATGGAAAGTTGCATTCAACCCCAATGGAAACATTCCATTCAACCCTATTTTCAAAATTTACCAAAATTAGTCTTCCTTTGATGTTCCCAATAACCATATTCAACATTCATATACAAATATACAATAACTATTATGAAAAAAAACTCCATAAATTAGAGATTTTGATTTTGACAAATCAGCAATCATTGACAGTTGTAAACAGATAAATTCAACACTTTTGTTTATGTATAAACTGGGTAAATATACCTAACTTGTATACATATGCCAAGATGCATAAATTGTCGTATATTTTCAAATAGGTAAATATATATAAAGTATATTATATGTGTCTAATATGATTTTCAACAAAAGTAAATTTACCTAACTTGTATACATATGGGGGACAGTGGTGTCAAACCGATCGGATCGGGCCGGCCTGATCGGTTAAGAAATCGGACTAATGGGCTATCGGATCGGATCATTCTTGGTCCATTAAGCTATCGGACCGGATCGGGCCAGCCCATTAATCTGAAAGGCCTGTCCAATCCGATCCATTAGACTGGTCCATTATGCTAACGGACTAAACGGGCTAATGGATCGAACCGGATTGGGCTAACGGATCAAGCTAAAAGACGAGCTATCATTTTCATAAAATTATAGTATGTAGAGAGGTTTGAACTTAGGACCTCTAAATCTTATATGCAAGGCTTAACCAATAAGCTATGTGTTAGCTTGTTTTTCAAATTTGTGATATATAATATTTAATCTTATTTTATATTATTTTATAAATATATACTACTTATAAAAGGCCCAATGTTGAAAAAACTTTTGATAGACTAAAATGCCATCGCATTAAATGTTAGTGACCCTTTTATAAATGAAGTTTATCTTTAATTCCTTTTTTAGGAATCATATTTTCAATTAATTTCCTAATTCAACAAGGCATCAACAAAGTTTGTTATTTTTTTAGTGTTTTGAATATTAAAAAAATAATAATAATAAATTTTATCGAATAAAGAGAGAAACAAAAGTGAGATTTGTCTCTTATCAGTTACAAATAAAGGTACTGTAAAAGAAAATTTTGTTAATACGGAATTCAACTAAATAAAGTGAAAAAAATTATTAATTAATTTTTTTTTTCAAATTCTAATTCAAATTATAGATAAGACATGATTTTTCAAATAATCAATTACTATAAAATTCGAAATAAATTACTTTATATTTCTTATTTCCAAATTCCAATGCAAAAATAAATCATAGTGATCAAAAAAAAGTTTGAATGTATTCCTATCCGTAAACATTGTTCACATTAACTAGCTTCTTATGAATGTCATACTTGCAAAAAATCAAAGTGATCCAACGGTCAGTTGACCTTATCCATTATAACAAAAACTATTTACGTTTGTTTCATCTAAGCTGAGTATCATATTGTTCTTATTCATATTGTACAAATGGTAACATAGGGGTGCTATTTTGTAAAACCGACCGTTGGATAAGATATTCCATATATACACGTTGTGCATATACAAAATCACATAGATCCTACGGTTGGTTTTTGAGAAAACATTTCAATTGTTTAAATTTTTATATCATATGGTTCTTATTCATATGTACAAATGTTAACATAGGGGTAACCGACCGTTGGATAAGATGTTCCATATAAACACATTGTGCATGCAAAAAATCACACAGATCTGACGGGTGGTTTTTGAGAAAAACATTTAAATTGTTTAAACTATGCAAATTTAATATCATAGTTATTTAAACAATGTGGCATTTATAAAAATGACCGTTGAATCAACATGATTTTTTTCATGCATGTCTTACATAAGAAGAACATCTCATCTAACTGTCGTTTTTTTAAAATGTTACTGTGAAAATTATTATACTTAGATATTAAAAATAAGAAATAAAAGAATATGCTTAGCACCTTGTTGAATTAGGAAATTAATTGAAAATATGACTCTTAAAATAGGAATTAAAGATAAACTTCATGTAATTAATATTGCAAGAGGGAAAAAGGGTCATTAACATTTAATACGAGAGTATTTTAGTCGATCAAAAGTTTTTTCAACATTGGGCCTTTCATAAGTAGTATATATATATTTATAAAAGAATATGAAATATGGTTAAATATTATATATCACAAATTTTAAAAACAAGCTAACACATAGCTTATAGGTTAAGCCTTTGCATATAAGACTTAAAGGTCTTAGGTTCGAACCTCTCTACATACTATAATTTTATGAAAATGGATCGGGCTAATGGACGGATCGGATCGGATTGGGCCTAACGGATCAGTCTAATGGACGGATCGGATTGGACCGGACTTCGGATCAGATCGGGTTACTTAATGGTCACGGATCGGGCCGGCCCATTGGGCATGAAAGCTTAGCTTAATTCGTCCATTGACTATGGATCGGATCAACCCAGTCCATTAGTTATCAGACCGGATCAGGCCCGATCCGTTAGCTTAATGGACAGGCCAGCGGATCAAATGAACGGCCTGTCCATTTTAACACCACTAATGGGGGATATTTATATTGACATATATTTTCAAATAGGTAAATTTGTATACACATAGGGGATACATGCCAAATAAGTAAATTTACTAATCTTTGTAGTTTATATATATATAGGTAAATTTACTTATTTGTTTAAAGACATATAAATACACGTTTGCAATGTGCAGGTTTGCTATCAAAAAGTCAAAAAATGAGAATGAAAATGAGAACTAAAACTTATTTCAAATCAAAATCTAAAAAAATGAAGAGAAATAAAGGGAAATAATACCTCGTGAAAGAGAAAAATGAAACAAAACAACCCAAAAAAAGATTTTTAATGAATCGACTATCAAACATCTCCGATGTCGTTTGCTAGAAGAAGCAGCACCCAACGGGTTACTCATGAACTCGGGAATTGATATGGCAGCCCTGATATCCACAAAACGATATGTGCAGCAGAATGCTCGTGTTTCCAATCGTGTTTGCACGTTAATCCAACCATTGAAAATCCTAAGTTGAAAAAACGAATGTATCTCATTTATAATTCAAAATTTGAATTGAAATAAATCTCTAAAACTTACCATAAAGATAGCAATACAGTTACACCATTTAAAAGGTAATAAACCTCTCCTTAAAACAATAAAAAATGATAAATTTGCCATTAAATAAAAAAAAAATGACTTTAAAAAATCTTGGAGGGATGTTTGAGTAAACTTTACAGTGTTCTAAGCCTACTGGTATGGAATCAAATATCTAAGGGGGTGTGGATAATTTTCCTTTTATTTTATGATGTTTTACATATAATTTTGAGAATAAATCCACATATTGTGATGATTGGGGCAATTCAAGAAAATGGTTACCATGATCACAGATAACAATAAACATATACGTAGCTGATTTGTTTTTTTCTTTTACCAAGAGACTGACCGCTTGTTTTATTTTCCCCAAATAAAATAAAATCTATTTTTTTGGGACTTTAGCTGAGATTCTAGAAGAGAAAGAGAGCTATCTTGACGATTTTGAAGAAATCTCCCTTACAAACGACGGAACAGGTGAGTGTTTGAGACCACCATCAATGGCTACCCAAGATTATTGATGCTTTTATTTTATGGGTTTTGCACTTTTGCTTCTCTTTAATGTGGGATTCACCTACATTGTTAATGTTTTATTAATTCTATAAAGAAAATAAGAGGAAAAAACATGAATAATAAAAGCTTATTCAAGCTTTGAGCCGCTCATAAATGGCGGACTAAGATTGAGTTTATTATTTATGTGCATTTATATAGATCTGATCCTTGAAACAATTTTTTTTCATGATTAAATATTTGATTTTTAACCTCCACGTGAAATTTGGTGAATTTTCATGAGCTCCTTTATTTATTGTGATTTATGGTATTTTGTATGTACAAAAGTTATAGAAAATGGTATGATGTTCTAATTAAAAAAAAAAAATAAAGAATCAAGTCTTGTATATATTTTAGTTATGGATATTAGAAGAATAATGATAAAGAAAATCAGAGAAAAGAGTTATAAAAAAATAAGAAAGTAAAGAGTGAAGGAGAGCTATGACCTCGAGGTTGGAAAATTCCCAGGCCCTGTACAACTTGGTTGGATTGAATTTATCTATATCTATATATCTATATCTATATACACATCTCTTAAAAGTCTCGAAAGCGTCTACTGTTTGATTTCCAATCGAATTGCAAATTTTGCTTAATTTTTGCTTGATCCCTTGTTCGTTGAAGTGTGGAATGCAAATTGCGGCTGACGTGTGGCGCAATTTCTACTACTTCACGCCAATTCATGCGATTTTTGCTATTTCGCGCAGAAATTGATTGCCAATAGTAGAGATGTCAACGGGGCGGGGCGGGGCGGGTTTTTGCTTTCCCAATCCCGTCCCATGAATAAAAATCATTTCCCAAACCCGTCCCAATCCCAACTATAAATGGGACGGGGCGGGGTGAGAATTATGCGGGACGGGGCGGGTTTTCCCATCGGGTTTGAAAAATAATTAAAATATTTTTTAAACTTCAATTTTATTTTATTTTGGAATGAATCCTAACCATAATCTCAACAAATTTTGATTTTTATCTTAAATTATAACTATTAGTAGTTAAAATATATATTTATACACACTAACTTAGTGAAAAAAATAGAAAAAAATAGAGTTGATAAAAATCTTAAAACACTAAATATTGTAAATAAATAGAAAAGATTTTAGTATAATGATATATGCATAGATATTCGGGGCGGGGCAGGTTGGAGAAGCCATATCCCATTCCCGTCCCAAACCCTATAGGATTTTTAATTTTTTTCCCAAACCCTATAGGGTTTTCAAAACTATTTCCCAAACCCTTCCCAATAGGGGCGGGGCGGGGAGGGTTACCCTTTTAACCCATCCCATTGACATCCCTAGCCAATAGCGGGAGTGCAATTACAATTATTTTTGTTCTTTCCACCGCATTTTTTTGTTATTTCCGCTTGGCTTTCGGTTGGGAACCCGTTTGGGATTATTCATGTTATTTTCAGCTGCTTTTTTTGTTATTTTCCCGCATTGTTATTATGCCTTTCTCTTCCATCCTTTTTCCTCTCTCTCTCCTGACGAGCCGACTGTTGCAGACTTTGCAGCGGATATCTAATCCAGTTTAAAGTACGTTTATGCCCCTGTTTCCTTCACGCATTGCTGCTGGGCTTAGTTAATGGTACCTGGCTTTTTGGTCTATCTGCTCGTGAGGTGAATTCGTAGTACTTCTCGTGGATTTGGCGGATCTGACTTAAGGCCTGAATGACATGGTTGCCCTTTGTCTATTCTTTGGTTTATTTTTCCTGTAAAGGGTATTGAGGCCTTTTCAGCTCTCTGTTGCAGGTGTAGCTGAGAAGATGTAAGAGCATCTCCAATGCTCACACTTTAAATGCCACTCATTAGCCATATCAACTCCATTATTTAAGTGACATGTGTCCACCTTTTCACCCTTCAACTTTCATACTTTAACTTACCTACATGTATGCTACAATGCACATTTTAAAGTAACACTTCAAGTGATGACATGGCATAAATAAAATGATTTAATGATTTCAATTACAATTAATAATCGGAATACATTTTGATTTTAATTTAATTTCTTTTTAAATTTACTAAATTAATATTTAATATTCATTTAATTAATTTTAAAATTAAAATATTTAATTTTTATATTTTAAGTTATTGGCTCGCTGATAACTTTAATATTCAAATAAATAAAAAATAACAGCTGACACAATTAATTTGTATGACAAAATCAATTAATAATAATTGCAGGAATTGGAAATAAATATTTGGTGCCACAAATAATAATTAATTTAAACTAAACCCTACTCCCACTTGATCCATCTCTATTTCCCCTTGCGACAATTTTGCCAAAATTGTGTTTTGCTGTACGATAATCCATATTTTTCCAGCTTCAGTAGGCATTGATTGTTAAAGAATGGATTGTTAGGATCCATATATTGTTGGAAATTATAGAAAAATAGAATTGTGAAATTAAAAAAAAAAAAAAATAGAGCGATGAATAAATAGAGAATGATTTTTTTTATAAAAAAATAGAGAGATTAATTTTTATATAAAATTGGAGAGATAAAAATTTTAAAAAAATTTCTTGCTAAAAAAAAATGAAATTGCATGAATTGAGTGAGGTATTGGATTGAATTGAGTGGTATATATAGACATTTGATTTGGGTTCAAACGGTCAGCAACGGTAACTTTATATATAATTTTAATTTTTATATTGCAATCAGCACTTCAAAAGAGCCGCTGCAGTTAGCACTTAGCAGCAGCACGAACGACTGACCCAAATGAACCCCTTTTAAAGTGCTCAATTGGAGCACTAAATGAGTCCCTGCAGGTTTGGTATGACCCTTTACTGACACTTAAGGGTAAGATAATGGGTGGGTTGCGGATGCTCTAAGTATGTAGCTTCAGTTCGGGGCTTTCAGATTGCTTAGATGCAGTCAGATTGTGGAATGAATTAGGGTCTTTATTTCTTAGTAATTAAAATTAAAATTTCTAGTTCTCATCGTTGGCTTCTTTGTTGATCGTTGGTTTTGTGCCGATCTCGTCGTCGTCCTCAACCTGTTTTTCTTGGTATGTTGTTTTTGATGGCTTATTTAGTTTTTCTGTTATGGGATTATTTTTATTGTTTTGCTTAAAGTTACACTGCTTGGATTATTTTCCCTGGTTCTACTTTTCCTGCTTTTTTTCTTCTTTTTTGAGGGTTGCGATTCGCTTCTGTTTGCTTTCTCTAATTATCTGAGTTTCGATTTCCTGCCACTTAGTTTGAGTTGTTGATTCTCTGCCTATTGTTACTCTTCTTATTTTTTATTATAATCCTGTGATTTTTTAATTTTTTTTTGCGCTTTGTTTCGGTTCTTTTCCTTATTTTAGATATTATTATCTGTACTTATTTACAGTTGTTTGTGCTATGAATTTGCAGGTTTCTTTGCTTGTTGATGTTTGCTATGACAGTCTTCTCTTTCGGGTATATTTTCCAGGCTTGTTTCCATTTTTATTTTGTTGTCTTTTATGCCTGCATTTTGTTCCTGTTGTTTTTCGGTTCCCTTTAATTTATAGTGAGAATAAATTATATCTATTAAGCTTTTTGTTTTGTGTCTTTGCCTTTGTGTGCTTCTCTCTCTTGATATCTGCTTATTTATGGATTTGGCTAATTTGTTTTCGTCTTGGTGCTTTGGGTTTTTGCTCTTGTTCTGATTTTTTGTTCTGCAGTGCTTGGGTGAGTAACTCGTTTTTGGACCTTGTTTTGCAGTTATATTGTGGGTTTTTTTTTTTCTTTTCTTCTTGTAAAGTAACTCTTCCATTGATGCTTGCCTTTTGTTCTGAATTGATCATTCTTGTATATTTTTGCTTGATTTTTGGGCGAAAAATGCATTCAAACATGCAAGTCAAGCTTTTGAGAGCTGTGGAACTAACATACATTACCATATTTTGGTTATTTGCTTTTATTTCTGGGTTTTGCTCTTCGTTCTCTTTCGGTCTACCTTCTTCAGTTTTAGGCATCTCGCTTTGATTTTGCTCGCTTCCAGGTTTGTCTATATGATTTGGTCAGTGATTCGATGGGTTTTCTGACCTTTTCACTGTTGATGTCTCTCATCTCTTGCATTTACCTTATTTCCACTGGCCAATGTTAGGCTGGAAACATAACTGATACCACTGGCCAATGCTATTAATGTATTTCAGTTGGTACAATGTAGTTATCTGGTTTGCCCTATTTTCTTCACCTTTTGAGCGTATTCTTCATTTATCTTGGTGTTATTATTGTTATTATTTTCTTTTTGGTGGGTTGCAGATAAGGTTGAATTTATACAGGACACCAAAAATGGAGGTCTAAATGCTATACAGACTTGTAGTGTTTGGAATTGACACGAGTACGTGTTCTCCTAGAAATGCATACATACATACACACTTATTTATCATTTTCCCGTAATTTTCTACATTAAAAAACTGATACCTTCTATTTTCTTTTAAAAATTTTCTGTATTGGATAGGAACAATCTTCATCAAGCAGGCCTTTATTTTTATCTCCATATTGAATCCTATTTTGGTGCTGAATGGGACTTTGGGTAATAACTATAAGATATATGCATTGAATCAATCTATGTTTTGTTCTATTTTTTATTTAGATTGTGTCATGTATGCATATGATGGCCAAACTTCCATGTCTTCTGATTGGTGATTGTTTTGATGATGCCAAACTGCCCAAATTTTATTTATTTATGTCGTGGTTGTAATTCCAGCAGCTGAAAGTTACGCTTTGCTAATTAAAATTAAAGCTACTTTGGCAACTTAGGCATAGTTTCAAAATTACTATTCAGTCCCATTTAAAATACAAGAATTCATGAGATGCAATTGTTTTGTTAATTTTACTTTAGTTCGTGATAATGACCATCATTTTCTGAACATTTTTTAATTGAAAATGAAAAGCTTGTTTACAAAATCATATGCAAAACATAGTGAAATAATAATTCATACTCGGACTTATCATTGTTCTTGCTTATTTATGTTAAATTTGGGTTTAGTTGGGATTTTGGATTTTATTTATACTCGAACAGCACATATTGCCTCAGTTTTTCCCTGCATTTATTTACTTGATTGCATCTCCTGAGAGTATTTTAGTGATTAGCACAATGTTTGTAAACAATATGGAGATTCCACATAATCTGATCTCTTGTGATCTAAATACTTCCGTTGAACCTCTTCATCTGGCCAGAAGCACCTTTATGATGTTCACTTTCACTCAAGAGTGCTTACCCCCACACTAAGTGGTGGAATGAACTAAATAACTAATTCAATAAATCTGGTTAAGTTTATGTCCTTTCTCATCCTCCACACCCAAGCTATTTATCATGATAAACATGATACATCCAAGCATGATAAATCCCATCTGTACTTTGGAAGATGTTAAGATTTATCACTTCATAAGTCACCCTTGTGAGATTTGTGGATTGCTTTTTGCATCAAATTGTTGAGGTGTGCCTTTTCTTATCTTTATTTTCAATCATCTTGCTCTTTCTCTCACATAATCACATTTGTCATTGATTGTAAGATTACTATCTTATTTTGTTGTACTTTTATTATTTTAAAAGTGATTTGAATAATATACAGGATGGAAACCAGTGGGTATTGTATCTTTCCAGTCAACTTCAATGGCAAAATTTACAGTAGCTCTGTCTATGTGTTTTTTTATTTATTGAAATTGGAACTTTACTTTTGAACCATTCTAGATTGAGATCCTATTCACTTGAAATACACTTTCATCTTAGATTAAGAAACCATGGAAAATAGCTAGATTTATTGAGAGGTTTT
This sequence comes from Hamamelis virginiana, assembly GCA_017140935.1. Taxonomy (NCBI): domain Eukaryota; kingdom Viridiplantae; phylum Streptophyta; class Magnoliopsida; order Saxifragales; family Hamamelidaceae; genus Hamamelis; species Hamamelis virginiana. The sequence continues at coordinate 9,336 of JAESVK010047012.1, read as the reverse complement.
GGAGCTCGCAGAAAGCATTCATGTCTGCAGAGATCGAGTTTTATCATTTTACATGATTTTCTTGATTTAAATCATGCTATTTCCTTTCATGAAGTTTTGTGTAGATAGCTTTTGATTTAAAAGAAGATAGGCTGAAAAATGAGGTGAAATAGTAAAGAGCTAAAGGAAAAAAAAAGGTGTACGTTGCAAATGGCTGAAAATGTTCGATTTCTCTATTAAGTGTTATTGTGTTGTGGGTCTCTTTGTTCTCACTATTCTGATATGAGCTATGGAATGCCACAGGAGACATATGCAAGCTTTCAGGAGAGGAGCTGTCATGCGATGCTCTTGAAAGTGTATACCAGAAATTGACATAACTCTAATATTCCTTTCCCTTCTTTTTACATAATGTTGAAAATCTCATGATGCTTACTAAACTAGCCATGTCAAGCCCTTTGTATGTGTGAAAATAAGGTCAGCTACTTTGCATACAAAAGGCCCGATTCATGTTAGGGTCACATGAAATTTTGCTTAATTTCTTATTCAATCCAGGGTGACAAAGACCCATATATAACATTTATGGCCTCTTATAGCAACAAAGGGCAGCTATTTATCAGAAAATGTAATACTAGAATCTTAAAGTTAATTCTTTTAAGGGCATATGTTATTAAATTGCCTTAAATTATTATTGAGAGTTTTCATCTATAAAATTGATTTTCATTTTATTTTGTCATAAGCAGTGTTCATCATATGAATTGGTTCTTTTGTAGGTACAACTTCAGCCACTCCCAAGTGTAAACAAATGAATTTTCTAGATTCTGGTTCATTTTATATTGCATTCAACTTTTGCAGTTTTTAATCTTTCATTTATTTTTATTATTTTTCTAAATATGAAGAAACTTTTGCCAAGGCTCTCTGTAACTGAAACATGGCGACATCCATTGTTGACCGGATAAATCTAAGGCCCGATTCCTGTCTTTTGGGGTACTTCTAGCTTTTCTTATTTCAGATTGCCAAGACAATTGTTCTAACTTCGCTTATGGGGGAAATTGTACAATCATATATACCAGGCATCACTTGGCTAAAGCCGAATATATGGTTGTGAAGTAGATTTCAGGGACGTTTTATATAATCTGCTATTAGTCAATAATAGGTCTAAACAGAATACATAATATCCAAGAGGCTTAATACGTGCATGTGCATTGAAAGTTTTACTCCTTAGATAGCAACCTTGTAGGATCACAATCTTTTTGTCTAAAATTATAATGGGATCAAATTTATGCATACTTGCCAATATAGTTGTTTTTTAAAATCTTGACCGGCTTTCTTTTGAGGTTCCATGATATATTTGACCAATAGCGGCAAAGTAACCCTGTGTAAGTACAAAAATAACACTTTTGTGCGATAGTCACTGCGGTCCACCAAACACATGTCGACAAAATGTAGCTGGCACGTGCGTAGCATTAAAAAGGCTTTTTTATTAAAAGATGTTGGGAGGAGGCTATTAATTTTATTTTATATTATATGAATCAATTTGGATCATGGGATGCACTAACATAATTATATTACAATTTTGAAATAGCTACATCCTGATGTCCTGTTTCACTTTTCCTATTGAGAACTAACTATATCCTGTTTCACTTTTCCTCAATTTTTAAACAATCCGTTTCACCTTCTGTGCTTCAATTTATTAGTTTTAACTTTTAATAGATACTTTTCATGTTACTTTTAAAAGATGAAATCTTAAATTTCATTTTTTTAGAGTTTCGTCCACCCTAACTTCAATTCCTGACTACGTCCTTGACAGTAAAATTGAGGCATTTCATCAATTCCATAAAATGACCCTACATAGCATTTATGATTATAGTGCACTCCATTTTTTTTAAGGGGTTTTATACCAATAGGACCTTGGTATAAGATGACTTTACCCTACAGTCCTGAATTAAATATAGTAATTAAAACGATTCAAATATTTATTTTAAAAGACGATTTTGCCCCTAATTAAGAATCCAAAATTTTAAAAATTATCAAATATGGATTTATTCCATATTTAGCGATTATCTAAATTCCTAAAATTTCGCCCTCAATTCATCAATTTTGAAAATTCAAATTTTGATTTTGCTATCTATACAAGATTTCGAGATAGCAAAATATTTTTTTAAAAAGAAAATAAATAAACGTTTATAGCTTCAATTATACAAAAAAATAAACATGAATATAAATATAAAAAAAATCTTAGAGACAAATTTCATGTATACATTTAACAGATTTTGGAGATACATGTATAAATTATGTATACATCTATATTTGATGTATACATGATTACTTAATATGCAAAAACTGTGTATACATTTTGTGGTCTGCTTAAACTATGAGCCCGAGATGATAATTGAACCTTAATGTATACATGATGGAATACATGTATACATGTATACACGACGGTATACAAGTATTCAGATATACATGACGGTATCAATATACACACATACACACACAATACATACATATATACATTTATATATAAACCGAAAATGAGTCAAAATTCTTAAAATTCATTCAACAATTAATTTAAATTTTCATAAAAATTATTATATTTAGGCATGAGATGATGATGATTGACGTCAAGTGAAGTGATGAAACCCTCTCTCCAAGCCTTTGGGAGAAGAGAATTAGAAGAGAAAAGTAAAAGGTGTGGAAGTGGAATGGCTAGTTAGCCAGATGCATTTGAACCATAACCAGTTTACTCACCTGCATTCGAGTCAACAGTTGACCCAGCATCCATGTCATCACTCAAAGAGCCAAAGCCTGTGGACGGGGTGTGGCCATTGATCTATAACAAACAAGGGCAACAAGGGCTTCATTTTCAGGCATTTTATAAATTCTTAGTATAAAGAATGTATGCGAATGCCATTAAGATGATCATTACTCTCTATAAAAGAATGTATGCGAACGCCGAAATGCAGTTCTCTGGAATTCCGACAAGCTGAGATCAATCCTAGCATTGTTACTTCAAATTCAAAAAACTTTCCAATAATATAGAGAATGCAATCTTTAAAATTAAAATTCAAAAATATTTCCAATAATATTGGATTGTAGTTATAATCTTTATAAGATTAGTCAACTTTATCTCTAAATGCAAGATGGTAGCTGAATATATGTAAAGGGTATATTTGTCAATCAAATAATATTAATTAAATTTTATTTTAATCCAGTGTGACCTAACGGTATAATATCTTATGCTTTGGACTTCTTGATAAATAAGATTGTATTAAGGGGCTTATTGATCATTTTCCCTATTTTTAAATATCTCCATTCAAGACAATGAATTTCTAGTTACCTCTAAAGCTATGTAAATGTAAATTGAATGATCTGGAGTTAGCCAAAATGATTTAACCGTACTATTTGTCCAAATCTTCCATGGTAGTAATAAAATAATTAAAAGTTGGTTGATTTTCTCGAAATTTTCTGTCTTGAATTAAATTCCCATGCTGTAGTTGAGTCTTTAATTTGCACCCTAGCTCTTCACGTACCACCGGCCAACTTGGGTGAAAGAGCTATCATTGATGCAGAACTAATGATCTCATCCCTACTGTCAAATAGGGGTGCAGGAGCCATTAATTCCGGACTTTGCCTGTGAAGACTTAAAAAAAAAAAAAAAAAAAAAAAAAGACTTTGACGGGAGACAGGTAGCCCATTGTGTTAGTTAGGGGGCGTTTCTTTGTCGTTCGTCTTTTATATTTTCCTCTTTCATTGTCATTCTTAGTAAATAGAAACAACTTAAACCTCACGCAACATTCACGATGTGTATACAAGAGAATGTAGAAGAAGAGCTGGAAGTGATTATACAACATTCACAATTTTTATCAAAATTTTCATACTAGAAGTGGTTATAACATAAGCAAGGGAGCTATTTAGCTTTGGCATATAATAATGATAATCGTGTTGATAGAGAAGTTAAATGAGTGAGAACATCAAACTTTAATTAGAGCAAGTCTTAGTTTTCGAAAGTCTTGCAACCAACTAAAGCCAAAAGCCTGATAAAGATGTGATATCTCATAAATGCAGTACTTGTAACGATACAAGAACACTCCTTCTCACAAGCCAATCAAACCGAGTAGATATTTTTTGTCATTTTGAACTAGGCTTAAAGTGCACGCAAGCACTTGAAATAGATGGATCTCAACTCTTTTGGACAGTGGAATCGTGGTGCGTGGAAGATTTTTGGAAAGGGGCTGTAGACTTGTGGACTAGATCCAACACTGGCTAATTAAGATCAATTAACAAGATAAAAAGATTTTTGGACGGGCTATGCGTGGATTTTGATTGCAAGACTTGGATTTTGTTGTCCATTGCGTTAAAGCGGGGGCAGGGGTTGATTACGTTGCTCTATTGTAGATTATTAAAAGATAATTAAGATCAATTAACAAGATAATGAATTTCTATTGGCTTAATTTTCAGTGATTTGGTCAGTAACATTTAGCAATGTAATCTCAATCAGAGCAAATTGAACTCTTTGGTTGCAATTATGATTATAGTGCAATGAATTTCTAGCTACCTCTAAAGCTATGTAAATGTAAATTGAATGAACTTAAATACCCAATTAATTTCTATGGGACAGGACAGCCTATTAGGTCCTTCTTGAATCTGATTTCTTGAGTTAGCCAAAATGATTTAACAATATACTATTTGTCCAAATCTTCGATGGCAGTAATAAAATAATTAAAAGTTGGTTGATTTCCTCAAATTTCTCTGTCTTGGTGAAATTCTCATGTTGTAGTTGAGTCTTTAATTTGCACTGTGACTCATCACGTATTACTGGCCAACTTGGGCGAAAGAGCTATCATTGGGCCTTGTAGTCTTGTAGACCAAAACGCTGGCCAGCCCCACCATTCAGGACTTTGGCTGCAACTTGCAACTCACGAGTCTTTCAAAGATGACTTGGTTGCCCATTTTGTAATATATCTAGCTTCTTTCATTATCAGTAATGACCTAAACCTCATGCAATACACATTTATGCTCGTAGGACCTACTTATGAGAAAGAATATACAGTGAGAGACAATTAATATTATGAATTTGTGAACACTTGTGTGATAGTCTGGAAAATGTGTGAACCTCAGAACTTGGAAAACAAAACAAGCTAGAGAGAGGGGGCCAATTTCACAATTTGAGAAAAAAGTAGGAAAAATTTTCTCAATGGACTCTTGTTTTTCAAATATTTCCTCAATGAGCCCATGTATTAGTTATGGGTGATTTTATTGCCACCTATCCATATTGCTAGTGACACACACCAATTAATAAATTAATTTTTTTATTACTATCATACCCACATGTAAATTTACTATTAAGGGTAATATTAGATAAATAAAATAAATTAAAATAAATCATACGGAGTATTACTTTTTGCACCCACTTTCTTCTTCCCACATTCATATATTTTCATAAACTCTAATATCACAAACCTTTAACCTTTACACACACGTATAATTTTCTGAAAACTCTAACAAAAAAAGGTGTTTATTGATTGATGGATAATGAAGTGGTCACGTGAGATGATTTCAACAATGAAAATATACATTTTTTAAACTATGATTCACTTTTTTAAAATTATTTTAATTTCAAGTCTGTACTTTTGTTCAGTTCTGCGATATTGAATATCAATCAATGTTCAGATAGAGGTAATTGAATACTCTGTATATTACTATATTCAGTTACCCCAACCGAACATAAAAAAATGTTAAACAAGGGATGTTGAACATTATATAATGTTTAGTCATCCCAACCAAACATATAAAAATGTTCAGAAGGGGATGTTAAACATTACAGAATATTCAGTAGGCACTAGTAGAATATTATCATATGTTCAACAGTTGTCAGCCGAACATATTAGAATATTTAACACACTAAGTTAGAATATATTACATAATGGTTGGCTTGCTTTCTCTTCATGGAGGGAATAAAATAAGTTCCTTTGTGGGATGAATAGTGGAATGGTTGGATTGCTCTTTTCGTGAAGTGAATAAAACAAGCTCCTCTTTGGATGGAAATAAAAAAAATATTTGGGGTTTTTGGTATTAAGTAGGTGTAAAAAAGAAACTTATGTTTTAGGGTTGGTTGAGTTGGGGTTAGTTTGGGTATTATAGAGTGTATGTAGCAAAAATTATATTTTAAAATTTTATTCGTGGGTGTAGTTAGCAAGTGGGTGCCATTAGCAATATGGGTGGGTGGCAATAGAATCATCCATTAGTATGTACGTTATTTACCTTAATGAATCTAAGTTGATGAAAATGCCCTATTAACTAAATATAATTACTGTTATTCCATTTTAACTGTCATTTTTTTTAAAATTTCCCCTTACAAGTTTACTAATAATCCCCTATTCTATAGGTAATTCCCACTAAATGTAATAATCCCCAATCTCCACATTAATATGTAATTCCTATTGGAACATAGAATCCCTAATCCCCAAGTATTCAAAAAATCCCCGAGTTAACAAAGGAACTTCAATCCCCATTAAAAAAAAATGCATTAATTATACATCAAATCAAATATTATAATATATTATTATATTTTTAATTAAAATTAATGTAACCATGGTACAAGTGTAGGTATTATGTGATTGGAGTAAATATGATGCGACTATACTTATGATAATTAGGGATTGAGAATTATGTGAAATATTTCAAATTATGTATTAATATTATTTTAAAGTGGTAATTGGGGATTATATGCGTTGTTGAGAATTAAGTGTTCTAGCAGGGATTAAGTACAAAATTTTGAAAATAGAAAAAAAAAGAAGGCCATTAGAAGAATATTTTCATCCAAAAAATTACACATAGGTCCATTGAGATAAATAGCTAATACAAGGGTTACTGTGGGAATATTTAGAAAACATGGGTCATTGAAATTTTTTTCCAAAAAAGTGTTAAGAGGTGGTGAATGCAACTCATGTAACTGTACAAAAAATAAATACTCCTGCTCAGTGCTCACAACGTACCCAACAAAACCGAGTAAGATATTTTATGAGCTTAGCTCAAACAGCACGCAATATTTAAATTAGTTTGAACTATATTAATTATCTAACAAATCAACCTAACTGGACGAGCTTCAAAATGGACTGACTTGAAATCGAATTGGATTAATTTTCTTTCTTTTACAACCTAGTGCCAACTAGCTGACAAAGACACTGATGTTACAATTTTGTCATCACGAAAGAAAATAAATCTATGAATTGTCAACTATTTAAATTGTCCTCCAACATAGTGGTGGTGACCTACCACAAATGTGTTACAATTATATGAACTGTAACAATTTGTCATGATGTGCCATTTTCGTAATGACATGATGACATTTGCATGCCATGAACTGGCATTATTTCTTGAATCGATGCACAACTAACAATCTCACCCCTAGGGGTCAAGGAGCCATTAATTCTGGACTTTGGCTGCAAATGTGGAACACTTGGACTTGAACTAACAATCACTTCTCCACCTACACTTCCACTACTCCCTATTGTCCATTGCGTTAGTTTGGGGGAATTTCTTTGTTGATATATGTCTTCTACATTTTCTATTTTCATAGTTATTCTTACTATCTAGAAACAACTTAAACCCCTTGCAATATTCACGAAGTGTGAGAATTGAAAAGAAAAAGAAAAAGAAAATAGAAACAACGTATTCTAGCTACAATTTGAAAAAAAAAAAATGTAAATTATAAAAAATATTCCATCAATGGGCCCATGTATTAGTTATGGGTGGTTCTATTGCCATCCACCCATATTGCTAGTAACACCAACCAATTAATTAAAGGGAGGGGCTATTTGCAGCACAACCTTTACTAAAGGTAGCCCATTTAAAATATTCATTGAGTCTATTATACCCTTTTCTAAGTACAATCCATTAAGTTTTAATGCAGCCCATTACTATACAAAACAAAAAATTTAAAATGCCATAAATGCCCCAAGTCTAAATACTAGACACAATTCTATTTGCAACCCATTAATTAAATTAAAAAAAAAACAAAAAAAGGTCTTCATCTTCTTCATCTCCATCATCTTCATCTTAAAGTGGTTAGTTTGAAGTTTGTACTCACTCTAAACATTTTCGTTTTTGGTTTGTTTGTATGTTATCGGTAAACATTATATTTGGAATAAACTTGCTTCAAAACATGAAAAATAGCGTTTTATAATCATTATGGTATGATGGTTTTATGAAAAAAATTCATGTTTCGATCGGAAAATTGAAAAAAAAAATTATGTGTTCGTGTTCGCATTCGGACTGGTACTACGTACTGAATATGAAGCTTTAGTATTCAGTTGTGGGAAATCGAATATGAATCTTTAGTATTCAGCCATGGGTAACCGAATATAAAGCTTTAGTATTTAGCCGTACGCGGGAAACCGAATATGAAGCTTTAGTATTCAGCCGTGGGTAACCGAATATAAAGTTTTAGTATTCAGCCGTGGAAAACCGAATATATATATATATATATATATATATATATATATATATATTTTTGGAAAAAAATTTGATAAACTCTCACTTATGGTGATGGAATACCGAATTAACAATCCAAGCAACTAAGAGATTGCAGGAAAGAACAATAAAAACCTCTCAAAAACAAACCACAAAAACAAAAAAAAAAAAAAAAAAAAAAAAAAACGAAAAAAATAATGCTCCAAAAAATCTAAACCAGCCTAAGAAGATATAAAACATGCAAATTAAACAGGCCTAAAAAAATTAGAAACGAATGGCGGGAAGACCCACCTTATCCACCCGAACAATACATTTTAAAACTGGGGGAATTTGTTGGTTCGCGTCATAAATAATATTTCTTCCCAATTCACCTTGCTTAGCCAGAAAATTTGCAGCTTGATTCGCTTCCCGAAATTGATGGATCACTCTAACATTAAGCCCCTCCATCTCTGTGATTAACTCATCCCAAAAATCCCATAAGTACCACAGAGAACATCTCCCTGACTGGAACCACTCCACTACAACTTTAGAGTCACTTTCAATGATGATATCGACATAGCGCAGCCTTTTACACAACTTCACTCCCTCCAAAAGAGCCTTAAGTTCCGCCCCATTATTAGTACCAAAGCCAAAGTGGCGTGAGAAAGCCCCTTTAAAATTTCCCCTATCATCTCTTATGATACCACCACCCCCTGAACTTCCCGGATTTCCACGACAACTACCATCACAATTCAATTTTATCCAACCCCTCGGAGGCTTCAACCAATTGACTGATTTTTGTTTTCTTGCTGACATGGCCGGCCTATCCAGTCGAAACTCATCCAATAAGAGAAGGTCATTGTAACACCCCACACAGGGTTACCCTTATGCGGAAATACCACAGTG
>JAESVK010046998.1:0-12008 GCA_017140935.1 Hamamelis virginiana | reverse complement strand
CCCTAATAACAACCTACTAATTGGTTTTAGGGCACACTTCTAACAATCTCCCACTTGCACTAAACCCAGTTAGTGATGTATCTCATACCCATCTTCTCAAGATGTTGCTCCAAGGTCTTCAGAGTAAGAGCCTTGGTAAGTGGGTCTGCGGTGTTATCCTCAGATGCTACTCTTTGCATACTGATATCTCCTCTATTCATGATTTCTCAAATCATATTGAAGCGCTTTTCAATGTGCTTGGACTTCTGATGAGACATAAGATTATAATATTGAACGATTCAATATTCTCCAAACAGCTTCGCTTCTGAGGTGGCTACATACTCAACCTCTGTAGTGGAATCCACTGTAACTGCTTACAGTTCTTCCAACTAAACACTCCACCATTTAAGATGAACAAATATCCAGATGTAGACTTTCTATCATCTATGTCTGACTGAAAATCAGAGTCAGTGAAACCATCTACTTTAAGCTCATCTCCTCCATAGACAAAAAATAAATCCTTAGTTCTTCTCAAGTACTTAAGGATACCCTTGACTGCTACCCAGTGTGCCTCACCTGGGTTAGACTGATATCTGCTGACAACGCTTACAGCATGACTAATATCAGGTCTAGTACATAGCATAGCATATATAAGACTCCCCACAGCAGATGCATAAGGGATCTTACTCATATGCTCTCTCTCCTGATCTGTCTTTGGAGACATATCCTTGGAGAGATGAATTCCATGTCTAAAGGGAAGCAAACCCCTTTTGGAATTCTCCATACTGAACCTCTTCAGTATCTTATCTGTGTACATGGATTGTGAGAGACCAAGCAACCTCTTAGATCTATCTCTATAGATCTTTATACCCAATATATAAGTCGCTTCTCCCAAATCCTTCATGGAGAAGTTACTAGAAAGCCAAAGCTTTACAGATGAGATCATTCCCGTATCATTCCCAATGATAAGGATATCGTCCACATAAAGGACAAGAAAAGTGACTGCACTCCCACTAACCTTCTTATACACACATGGTTCATCCATATTCTGAATAAAGCCAAATGATTTGACCGCTTCGATGAATCGGATGTTCCAGCTTCGAGAAGCTTGCTTTAGTCCATAAATAGACCGCTGTAGTTTGCATACCTTGTGGTCCTCACCACTGGATATAAAGCCCTTAGGCTGTTCCATATAAAAATCTTCCTCAATGTTTCCATTTAGGAAGGCGGTCTTTACATCCATTTGACATATCTCATAGTCATAGTATGCTGCTATAGCTAGCAAGATCCTAATGGATTTCAGCATGGCTACCGGCAAAAAAGTATCCTCATAATCAACACCTTGTTTCTGATTATACCCTTTTGCTACTAGCCTAGCTTTGTAGGTCTCTACCTTTCCATCTGAGCCTATCTTCCTTTTGTAAATCCATTTACAGCCTATAGATACTATACCTTCAGGTGGATTTACTAAAGTCCAGACTTCATTGGAATACATTGAATCCATTTCAGATTGCATGGCCTCTTGCCATCTTCTCGAGTCGATGTCCAACATCGCTCCTTCGTAAGTGGTAGGATCATCTGGATGTTCCTTGTCGCCAAGTAACAATTCCTCACTAAAATCATGGAGAAACCCATATCTCACAGGAGGAGCAGATATTCTACCAGATCTATGAAGTGGTGGTGTAACAGTAGGAACTGCCTCAACAGGGGCAGGTGTGGTATCAATGTTGGTTTGCGTACTCTCGGATAATTCCTCGAGATCTATCACTTGACCTTTGCCTCCTTCTTGTATGAAATCTCTTTCAAGAAAGAAAGCAAACTTACTAACAAAGACTTTCTCTTCGCTAGTGTGATAGAAGTAGTATCCCAAAGACTCTTTTGGGTACCCTACAAACCTACACTTGTCTGACCTCGCTTCCAGTTTTGTTGCATTTTGGTTCTTAACATATGCAACGCAACCCCAAACCCTTAGATGCTTCAGGCTTGGTTTCTTCCCATACCATATCTCATAGGGTGTCTTAGGGACAGATTTGGAAGGAACCCTATTTAATAGATAAGCAGTTGTTTCTAATGCATATCCCCAGAAGGATATTGGCATATCAGTGTAACTCAGCATCGATCGTACCATGTCTATCAAAGTACGATTTCTCCTTTCAGATACACCATTCAGCTGAGGTGTACCAGGAGGAGTCCACTGTGATAATATGCCAGCCTCAGTCAGATGGTCTAAAAACTCAGTGGTTAAGTATTCTCCTCCTCGATCTGATCGAAGAGCTTTAATACTCTTGCCAGTTTGTTTCTCTACTTCAGCTCTGAATTCTTTGAACTTTTCAAAAGATTCAGACTTGTGTTTCATAAGATACACAGTCCCCAACGGTGAGTGATCATCGGTAAAGGTAATAAAGTAGGTGAAACCACCCCTGGCAACCTTATTTAAAGGTCCACATACATCAGAATGTATCAGCCCCAGTACGTCTCCTGCCCTCTCACTGTGACCAGTAAAGGGCGATTTGGTCATTTTACCCATGAGACAAGGTTCACAAGTAGGTAAGGGTACAAGTACATATGAGCCCAGTTGTCCATCCTTTCCTAACTTGTTGATCTTCTCCTCACTAACATGACCTAATCTCAAATGCCATACATAGGTTGAGTCTTTCTCATCTCGAGGTCTTTTATGCCTCTTGGCATCATGTCTATCCTCTAAGCAGTTCACACTACCATCCATGTTTAAGAAATATAAACCATTTAAATATATGCCGGAACCGACAGATTTATTCCTAATAGAAATAGTACAACTATCCTTATTGAAAACAAATTTATAGCCAGAACAAGTTAAGGTTGAAACCGAAATAATGTTCCTGACTATTTCTGGCATAAATAAACAGTTTTCTAATTTCATGACATGTCCAGATGGAAGGTTTAAGTCACAGGTCCCAACAGCTAATGCAGCAACGCTTGCTCCATTTCCCACTCGAATGGTAACTTGATCTTGACTTAACTTTCTGCTTTCTCTTAGTTCTTTAATATTTTTACATATAAAAGAACTAGCACTGGTATCTAATACCCAAGAGGAAGCATCGCTTAATGATAGATAAAATCCTGAATTAGGAACTCGTCCAAATTCTATGAGTCTCTTATCTTTATAAGGTTCAGTCAAACAATAGTCATTTTCATTTTCAGATATTTGTGTGAGTATAACCATTATGATATCTACAAGAATAAGTAACAGATTATTAAAATATTTCATTTGATATACCATAATAACTTGGTCTTTAGTTTTATGGTGTCTCCCACTATTTTATCAAATCCCATACACCCTCTATAGGATTCGAGAATTCAGGACTGAATTCTTAATGGGGATTGGGGTCCCATTTGAACTAGTGGACCTCACATAATAGGTTCTTGGACCACTAATCCAAAGGGGTGGATAACTCTTACCCAATGCTTCTCAAGCAATTTCCAACCTTCCTTTAGCCACTAAATTGCAGTATCCTCACATAATAGGTTCTTGGATAGTGCTCTTTAGTTAAATCACACCTACCATTCACATGAGTATGGTCAATTGAATGTTGCATCCCTCACATAATAGGTTCTTGGAATGCCCCATTATCGCACCTCATGATATCCAATATGTAACAAGCTAGTATGAACCCTCAGAATGAATGTGTTCCCGCATATTTGCAGCCAAACACATCCACCACAAGAATCCACCTATCTTGTAATGGTAGGAGGCTAGGATAAAGCACTCGTATGCCTCTTCCTTACAATTTAAATTTGAAAACGAGGGGTTTTAGGTCTCATCAGATTTAAACATACATTGCATGCATACATATATCACATATATAAGTTCATTAACCATTCTTTATTATTAGTGCAATAATGAGACTCCCACTATCCATAAAGGAAATGGACACTATCATTAAGGACATATAATAATATGGTTAATGGGCCCCTAAAACATACATCTAGCATATATATGGGCCTTATGGAAAGTTTATGGACTTTTAAGGTTGGGCCCAACTAGAGCCATTAGCTGAGCCCTAGGTCTAATGTGGGTTATGTGATCGCAATTTTAACCTGTAACTATTACATAAAAGAAAAGAACTTCTTAAGGTCTTCTCTTTGTCCTCCCACTGCTCCATGTATCCTCGGGTCCACCACGTACCTTCTCGATCTTCAAAGTATATTTACAATTTCACAAAGAAAGGGTATAAAGGAATAGGGGAATACATTTGGGAGAAAAGGGAGAAGGCATGCAAGCCTTAATTAAAATTACATCACAAAAATTTAACAACTTAAATTTACAACCCATAAAAGAAAACACATCTCATGCGGCCAATCACATCTCATTTCAATTGGTCTTTTAAGTCCATAATTTTCCATTTATTATACAATCTAATTGTACAAAATAAAGCATTCAAAGGAACAAAAGATAAATGGCAATGGCATGTATTTAAAATTAAAGTAACACTTTACTTTTAGTGTTTTCTCAAAACACCAAGAATCTGCCCGCTGTTTTGTAATAATTATTTGCACCTTTTAAAACAACTTTTAAAATACAAGAACACTTCATTTCACTAGGATTTTCAGTGTTCTTTCCAATGGCAGGGGTCTCGTTAAGTGATTCGAACGTTTGATATCACTTTAAAGTGTTTTGCGACTTCAACTCCAAATCTGGACAGATTTGAGTATCGGTCGCAAAATACTTAGTGCGGCTATCTAAAGGTCAAACTAAATTGTGGGAATCCTTCCTATAACTAGTTAAGACCTTATATTAGTGAAGTCGATAGGTGGCCTATTGAAAAAATCAATAAAAACCATTTTTAAAGATTTTACAAACTGACAGTGTTGCTGTCCAGAAATGGCAGCACACTGTTTTAGCTTTATAACTCTTATAAAACTTATCCAATTAATATTATTTCGTGCACTAACTATTAGGACACTTAAATATATTAATGTAGATGACCCCCATGCAATTTAATCGAATTAAAAAGCTAAAACAACTCTTGTTTAATTCCAAAATTCTCAAAATGGCAATTAGGGTTTCCAAAATCCTAATTTCACTTTAATTCTATTTTCTTCACTTTTGAATTACAAAACCTTTTCAAACAATTTTATAATTATGAAAATCATGTAATATTCATTATGTGAAGAAGATAGAACCATCATGAAGCCACTAAGTGGCCGTGACACACTAGGGTTAGGAAACCCTAGTGTGGCCGTGAGCTTATAGAGAATTAGGGTTTTCGGGTTTTTCAATTTTGATCATATAAAAGTGCAAGAGTCAAATATAATCAAAATAAATATTTAGGATTTCTTAAACCCTAAAATATAGTCATCATATTACAAACTTTCCTATTTCATAATGAATCTAAATATCACAAGCTTTGACTATCAAAGAAAGCATATATTAGAATCCCTTTTGAAATAGGAAACTTTCCTTATCATCATAGAGTTTCTAAAACTCTAACTTTCCAGCTACCAATTAATTAATTAATCTTATTAATTAATTTCTAATCTAATTAGAACTTACCTAATTAGTATCTTATACTAAATAGGATATTGGTTATCAAATAGGAAACTAGTTGAAATTGGCAACTCCTAATCTTACTAAGTTTCCTATTATGAATGGGTTTCTAAAATTGATGGAATCTCATCCATCAATCATGGCCGTCCAATCTAGGGTTTCTAAACCCTTGAATAACTGAATTTAATTAGGGTTTCAAACCCTAGAGGCAGCCCCCTTCACCCTAGCCGTCACCCACCCCATGAAGGCTATTCTACAGAAAATCTGTGTTCTGTCCAGCAGCTGTTTTGCCTCCAAACGCTGCCTTAATGGCTTGTAAAAATTCCAAAATTGATATAGAAACGTTCTATATCGAGTCACGATCGAAACAAGACCGACCTCATGCGATTTGGATATGTTTTGATCAAGATACAAGCCAAACAAGTGGGCATGCTCCAGAAAAACGGGATTCCAATTAATAAACATATTTTAAACACATGCCAAGCTATGCCATTCATGATTCGAATCATAGGTTTGAGTTGGCTCTGATACCACTGAAAGAATACACCATGGGAACGCAGCGGAATGTAAACAATAAAAATTTCCCATTGATATTCATCCAAGAATTGAACTCAAACTATAAAAGCGAATCAAAACAATTAATCAAACATTAATTAAAGCTTACTTGTGTTCCTTTGTAGATGCTATCCTCCAATCCTTGCCGTGAATCCGCGCGAAACCTCGAGCTCCAAAAATATGGAAGCCTCCAATGAAGTCCACACGAGCCTAAGACTCCTTGAACTCCTTGATCTCCACAACTCTTGAAGAGAATGCAAGCTTGAGAGGGAGAGAGAGAGAGAGTGGCGGCAATGAGAGAGAAAGGCTCACTTTGATGAGTTGGATTATGAAACCCTAGGCCTATCCCTCTTATTTATAGACTCTCTCCTCTTTCAATGATGTTTGGTTACTAGTGCTAGCATGACCAAACACCATATAAGAATAGGTTTATCCTAGTTTAGTGTATCCTTAATCCTTTTAATTATTAACCCTTAATAATAAGGATTAAACTCATACACAAATTAGAATATCCCCTCTCACAAATTCAAGAAGATCACTTAAGCTTTAATGTGTGTGACCCATTGGGTTCACCCCAACCTAGTAGTGGCTCGGGAACATCGCATGTTTCCCAAAATAGAAACTTTCTATTTTTGGTTCAATTGAAACTATTCCAATTTTGCCCTCAATGATAACACTTATCATTAGGCCTACACTAGTCATGAGTGACATCTAGCAACATATCATGACGTGCCCTAGGTGTGGGTGAATATACAAATATAAATGAACCCTTCGTGTAATAAATAATCCTTCACCAAACAATGTCACGATTAAGTTATTTGGGTATGGATTCATGTCAAA
The DNA here is from genome assembly GCA_017140935.1 of Hamamelis virginiana. Classification (NCBI taxonomy): domain Eukaryota; kingdom Viridiplantae; phylum Streptophyta; class Magnoliopsida; order Saxifragales; family Hamamelidaceae; genus Hamamelis; species Hamamelis virginiana. Next base: position 5,107 of record JAESVK010046998.1, on the reverse strand, counting down.
CCCTAACTTAATCCTGTGTTAGCCATTCACCAAAATATAAACTCAATTAGGTTAACCCATGAAAACTCTTTTCCTTGGTTACCTTCTGCTTTGGCCAAAGACTTCATTGAGTTATTATTTGTGAATTAACTGTGACATTCTCCCTTTAATATTAAGGGTGGTGATCCCCTATTGCACACTCACCTATCTTCATATACAACTTACTAAAGCCAATGAGCACCGATTACATCCTCATGATTAAGGGTGTACAAGATACTATCAAACTTTAGTAATTCATACATAAGATAACCAGTGGTGTCTCAGGTATGAGGATTTCAAATGTGACTATACACATGAGCAGCTTTTGACATTCAAATTTTCTCCATAAGCTGTACTCATATTGGTCACGTTCAGTGTACTTGTTCTCTAACAAGCACCCACAGGTTTACTATAGTGTCTCTACACAGATGGCTTGAGACTCACCATCCTCCCATTGGAGCTAGTATAACCTGAGCCAATCTTAACGGTTTATTATCGCCCAAATAAATAAACCTATGATCAGGAACATATCTAGAATAGATGTTCTTGAGAATCATATGTCTCTCTATCTCAACACTTGAGATACAATTCTCTATCATGCTATTCAAGGACATTATCATGAACAGTTATAAATAACACAAGTTTACATGATAATATAAAAGCCATTTTATAGATGAATAAGATTCATACAATAACATAAATGAAATTAAAGTTCCCTAATAACAACCTACTAATTGGTTTTAGGGCACACTTCTAACAATTTAGGCCCATGTCAGTTGGATAGAAGATATAAGCTTGTAGTAAGATTGAGATGTAAGCTGTGAGCTGTGAGAATGATATACGTACTCAGGCCTTAGGCCCATTTTTCATAAGATAGAATGTGAAGGTTGGTTTGTAGGCTTTAGGCCTATATTCATGTAAGCATGTGAGATTATCCTTATTAAATCTTTTCTTCTTCCCAGCATTCTGGCTTGGCTTCGTGATTCAAGCGGTCGGTTGTTTAATGGTCTACCTGACGATTCAAATATGTCTAGCAACGAGGATCATACCCCTATTGCCATTGGAACTAATGGAAAGACGACTGATGAGAAGATCGAGGCACTCTTAAAAGTGGTCCAAGAGTTAGTTCACTAGAAGGAAGAGGAGGATAAGGTGCGAGCCCGTACTAATCCCTTATTTGAGAACGTTGATGAAGAGGAATGTTTTCTTAGACCGAAGATAGTTATTGAGCCCACTAGGCCTAGTGCAGAATTTGTTCAGCCTGTTGATCTGGATAAAGAGTCCAAGCCCAAGACCCCTGCTTTCTTTTCCACTGAGCCTATAATGTTGAGTAGCAAGGTCGAAGCCCTGGAAAAAGCCTTAAAGGTATTAGGAAGTCTGACGATCTGCTGGACATGTCGTTATTATCTCTGTTTCCTAAAGCCCGTATGCCCACTCATTTCAGAATGCTTGAGTTAGAGAAATTTGATGGAATGGGTTGTCCTAAGACCCATCTGAAGATGTATGTAAGAGCTATGCACCCACGAGGGGCTGATGATGACTTGCTAGCCCAAATGTTCCACGAGACACTGGCTGGATCCGCTCTGAAATGGTTTCTGTCACTGGATGAGTCTAGAATGAAGACATGGGAATATGTATGTACTGAGTTCAGCAACCATTACCGGTATAATACAGAAGTTGATATCACTAGGAGGGACTTGGAGACTACAAAACAGGAATCGAGAGAAACTTTCTTTGCTTTCCTCACCCGCTGGAGAGCCAAGGCTTCTAAAATGGCTAACCGCCCCGAAGAAGAAGAACAAATCCGCATGATAGTGAAGAACTTGCTCCCAGTGTGTCACAAGCACATGTTTTTCCAGTATCTTCCAAATTTCCGAGCCCTGGTTGCTGCTGGTACCCAAGTATAGGATGCTCTAGCCGATGGAGCTCTCCGAACCGATGAACCCTACAAAAATTGCCGACCTGTCATCAATGGGAAGGCTACCGAAGTCAATGCCATATCTCAACCTACTCCATTTACCCAACCCTTTTCCCTAGGAAATAAGCCATCCAGAAAATTCACCGAGCTCTATATGCCATTAGAAAAAGTCTTCGAGAAGTTAAAAGCTCGAGGCTTGCTCCAACCTCTGGAACCCAGACCTACACCCAATCCACTACCCAAGAACTACAATGAAAATAAATACTGTCATTTCCATCAATCCAAAGGCCATGTTACCAACCGTTGCTTCCGTCTCCACCATGAAGTCCAAGATCTCATAGACAATAAAACTATTTCCCATCCTTCTCAACCCAATGTCACCCAAAATCCACTTCCTACCCATGCAGTCCCACCACCAGCAAATATCAATGTTATCCATGCCGACCCTTATGTCCACTGTGAGCCCATCCACCCTCACCCTTCATTCCCTACTTCCATAACTGAAATGTTTCATCACTGTCAAGCCCATGGGCTCATTACTCCATACAAGCCAAAACCCAAAAAGCTTTATTGCCAATACCATGCCACCCATAGCCATGACACGGAATCATGTGATACATTGCGGAATATAGTACAAGGGTTCATTGATCAAGGTCTGATTGAAATCCCTCAACCCTTCACTAGCCCAAGGGGGCTTTATCGTTCATTGAGACAGTTTGAAAAAGATACATTCCCGAATTTTAGTTCGAATGGGCTTCCTGAGCCTCGCAAAGTGGATCAGTCGCCAAAGAATGGTACTAGTCAGTGGGCTCTCAAAGAAAGATTCGAAGCTAGAGATCCTTGTGTGGATTTATTGACAGAAAGAAATGGGAGGTTTAGTTTCTACGTTCTCTGTCCTGAAAAGTCTTGTGAAGTTGAGATGACAAAGATTGAACCCATTAGATCTAAGGCTGGAGCCAATAAAGCCTTCTCCAAGACTGGAACTAGCCAATGGGAGTTGCAAAAGAGATATGAGGCCGAAGATCCCGAAGTAGGCCTGTTAGGAGAACCTAGTGGGAAGTTCGACTTCTATGTACTTTACCCTAAGATGAAGAAGCCCACATTTGAAAAATCCACCTTTGAAAAACCCATTGCTCCTTCTGGTTGGGGTGATGACCTTGATTCACTTAAAGAAGACATTCCTGTGGCTCAGGTTGAACCCGAAAATCCAAACCTCATCTGTTTTGAGAAAGCTAGCCAGAGTATCCTCAATAAGTATTTCACAACCAAGGTCATCCATATGAATGGAGACTACCATCACCGAACCGTCTATCCAAAGCAACCATGGGTCACCCAGTATTTCGGATCAAGTTCGACTTCTGCTGAATCTACCATAGATAGAGAATGAGACTGATATCATAGAATGGGAAGATTTGATGAACACACCCGAGGAGATAGCAGATATTTGGGCCAGCGATGAGGAAGATGTTAACCATGTCACTAGAGAAGGTCGTCATTTAAAGCCCGCCAACTTGGAATCCGATAATCCTTTAGGAGAGTTAGAAAGATCTCAACGCACTGCAGTTCAAGAGGAAGAGGAAGAGATATTGAAACAGCTCAAACGCACTCAAGCCAATATCACCATCTGGGTACTATTAATGGCTTCTCAAAAGCACAGGCAGACAGTACTCAGGCTACTTAGCCAGGTTCAGATCCCTATCAATACTTCACTTGAGGGTTTAGTCAGTCTGGTCAGTCCAGTTCAGCATAGGCAGTCAATATCCTTCACAGAGTCAGACCTTCCGAAGAAATGACCTCATCATTTGCAAGCTTTGTATGTCACAGTGGATACTATGGGCAAGAGAATTCCTACAGTGTTGATAGATAATGGGTCAGCCTTGAACGTATGTCCTCTCAGCACCGCTACTTCCTTGGGCATCAAACCGTCATAATTCAAACCATCAGGGCAAACCGTGAGAGCATATGACAACACTCGAAGAGAAGTAGTTGGGATGGTCACTTTATCTCTAGCTATTGGGCCTGTAGAATTTCAATTCGATTTCCAAGTACTGGACGTGCTGCCTGTTTCAATCTTCTACTTGGTAGGCCTTGGATTCATCCAATTGGGGCTGTGCCTTCTTCCCTCAATCAAAAGGTTAAGTTCCCCTACAAAGGCTCAGTGGTGACATTGAAGGGAGATTCTGAGATCACTCCTACTCGTGTACCTATCTGTGAGATCAAGCCAGAAATCGAAGAAGTGCCATTAACAGGCTTTGAATATATACAGTGTGTAGAAGTTGAATCTGGATGTAAAGAGAAGATGGTGCTAGACTGCAGTCTGTATGTGAATATGCAAGTGGGTCAGATCATGAAAAATATGGGCTTCTTTCCAGGAATGGGCTTAGGTCGTCGTCATCAAGGCACGCCTGATTCTATCAAGTATCCCTCAGCAATTTATCCATTCGGGGTTGGGCTATCAAATTACCAAAGTTGACAGAAAAGAGATGGTACAGAAAAGAAGAGAAAGACAGTTAGCTAAAGAAGAGGGACGAGTCCCTAACTTCACTCTGAAACCTTACCGACCCACTCTAAATGGGGCTTTTGTCAAAGAAGGGGATGATTTCCCTTATTGTGGGTTCCCTGAGCCCATTTACCTTGAAGATCAGAAGGCTAGAGTGAAAGAATCCCATGGAAACGTGCGGAATAAAAATTTTTCTCCATGGAATGTGAACCAAGATCACATGATGATTGTATAAGCTATATAATCAATACATAAAACAATATAAATAACTTACATTGAAAGCCTTAAAGTAGGATTAATGAAGGTGCAGCCCCTAACTTGAGAGCCTCCAAGAGTAATCCACACTAGTTGCAAGCTTCAAGAGATGAGAGAGAGAGGAGATGGCTAGAGAATAATTCAAAACACTTTTGAACCTCTTCTTGTTAGTATGGCCGGCCACCCCTCTAGTTCCTATCTATATGATGAGTGCTAGCTCACATATAGGTAGATAGTAACAATATTTCAAATTTGAAATAAATCAAATTCAAAATATGAATGCAATCTTAGATAATTTGTTATCTTATCTATAATTTGAAACCATTTCAAATTTAAATTTCAACTAACTTGAAATTCAATTAACTATTTGAAATCTTTAATTATCTTGTCATCACATGACAATTTCAAATTTCAAA
>JAESVK010046996.1:0-12351 GCA_017140935.1 Hamamelis virginiana | reverse complement strand
CAAGAGCATGTCAATGTTGCCCAAGGGTATGTGCCATCTAGGAGTGACCCTTACTCAAACACTTACAACCCGGGATGGGCAAATTACCCAAACTTTCGTTGGGGTCAACAACAACCACCTAGGCCTCCAATCCAATCTTCTCAACCCATGAGACCCAATTACCAAGGACCTAATCAGGGCATGGTTGCACCTTATAGGCCTCCCCAACCTCAGAATCAATACCAATCTCAAGGCACTATGGTGCCTCATTCTCAACCATCTTACCATCCTCCTAGTCAACAAGTTGTCCAAGCACCACAATCCCAACAACTTCAAAGAACCCCGGGATTTGAAGAGCAAGTCTTAAGTGCTCTAAAAGCCATGGAAGCCAACAATCAATTGCTTCATTCTCATTCGCAATCCATTGCCAAGCTTGAGACCCAAGTGGGCCAAATAGCAGCTTCTTTGAACCGTAGGGAAGAGGGTAAATTGCCTAGTCAACCAATTAAGAACCCCAAGGGAGCTTATGTGGCTGAGAGTTCTACCTCTCAAGAGCCGGTCAAGCATGAGGATGTGCAAGCCATTACCGTTCTTAGAAGTGGGAGAGTGGGGGATAATAGGATAGGAGAGGATGTCATGGAGGAGGATGGTTCACCTCCAGTTGTAGAGGTGGGGAGTGATGAGAGTAGCAAAAGAAAAGAGAGAAGTCCTGAAAAAGAGGTTGTTGAAGAGATAGAGAGGGATAACTTTCCTTCTAGGGTAGAAGACCCCGTGGCATCTTATGTGCCCAAAGTTCCTTTTCCTTCGGCGCTTGTGTCGCCTTCTAAAAAAGCTAAGAAAGGAGTTTCTGTTGATGATATGTTGGAGGTATTTAAGCAAGTGCGAATCAATATTCCACTACTTGAGGCTATCAAACAAATCCCATCTTATGCCAAGTTTTTAAAGGATCTTTGTACCCATCAAAGGAGAGAGCATGTGCATTTAGCTCAATCCTCTGCACTTGTTGACATAGCTAGTGCAGTCTGCCAATATCAAATCCCTGTTAAGAAGAGTGACCCTGGAACACCCACAATACCTTGTTTCCTAGGAGATCATTTTGTGGATAGAGCTTTGGTAGACTTTGGGGCAAGTGTGAACATTCTTCCATACTCTGTGTATGCGAAGATGGAGTTAGGAGAGTTAAGGCCCACACCTACTGTTCTCCAGTTTGCTGATAGGTCCACCAAGGTACCTAGGGGAGTTCTACAAGATGTCCTTGTTAAAATTGAATCCTTTGTCTTCCCTGCCGACTTCATTGTCTTAGACATGGAACCTGTGGACAGTAATAGACCCCAAATCCCTGTGATTATAGGTAGACCTTTGTTGGTGACCGCCAATGCAGTTCTTCACTGCAAATCTGGAATCATGGAGGTGTCTTTTGGCAATATGAAGGCCAAGTTGCAAGTTTATCATTCAGCTAACCATCCTCATCACTTTGAGGAATGTTCATTTGTGGATATTATTGATGAGCTAGTAGAAGAGTCCCTCCCATTCATCCTTACTGAGGACCCCTTGGAGGCATGCCTTGCCTACTTTGATATTGATAGCTTTGACATAGACTCATGCATCGAGGAAGTTAATCAAGTTCTAGAGTCATCCCAATCCATAGGTAGCCTAACTTGGAAACCTACACCCGAACCATTACCACCGTTGGCTAGTACACCTATGCCTAGCTCGTTGGAGTCACCTCCGACACTTGAGCTCAAACCTTTGCCTTCCCATTTGAAGTACACATTCTTAGGGCCCAAAGAGACTCTCCCTGTCATTATTGCCTCTGATTTGAGTGATTTACAAGAGAGAGCCCTAATTGACACCCTGAAAAAGTATAGGGAAGCAATAGGTTGGTCGGTGGCGGATTTGAAAGGGATTGACCCATCCATTTGCATGCATCGTATTCACCTTGAAGAGGGGGTTAGGCCATCTAGAGAAGTCCAAAGAAAACTAAATCCTAATATGAAGGAAGTGGTGAAAAAGGAAGTGCTTAAACTTTTGGATGCGGGTATCATATACCCCATCTCTGACAGTGAGTGGGTAGCTCCTACCCAAGTTGTCCCCAAAAAGTCTGGAATTACTGTAGTAGCCAATGATCAGGGTATTCTAGTCCCAACTAGAGCCACTACAGGATGGAGAGTTTGTGTTGACTATAGGAAGCTCAATTCTAAGACTAGAAAGGACCATTTCCCACTCCCTTACATTGATCAAATCCTAGAAAGGTTGGCGGGTCAAAGCTATTATTGTTTTCTTGATGGTTATTCTGGATATAACCAAATAGCTGTGTACCCCGAAGACCAAGAGAAGACCACCTTCACATGCCCTTTTGGCACTTTTGCCTTTAGACGTATGTCCTTCGGTTTGTGTAATGCGCCTAGTACATTCCAAAGATGTATGACGGCAATCTTTTCTGACATGATAGGTGAGTTTCTTGAGGTTTTCATGGATGACTTCTCTGTTGTTGGATCCACCTTTGATGAGTGCCTTTCCCACCTTGACAAAGTGTTGAATAGGTGTTGTGAGAAAAACTTGGTGTTGAGTTGGGAGAAAAGCCATCTTATGGTTCAGGAAGGCATAGTCTTGGGGCATGTAATTTCTAAAAGGGGAATTGAAGTAGATAGGGCTAAGGTCGAATTGATAGCCAAACTACCTCCCCCAACCACTGTCAAACAAATCCGGTCATTCTTGGGGCATGCGGGTTTCTATAGAAGATTCATTAAGGACTTTAGCAAGATTGCAAAACCCATGTGCAATTTACTGGCCAAGGATGCCCCATTTGTTTTTGATAAAGAATGTATGGAAGCTTTTGAAAAGCTGCACTCTTCCTTGAGCACCGCCCCAATTATGCAAGCACCCAATTGGTCCCTTCCATTTGAGGTTATGTGTGATGCCTCTGACTATGCGATTGGGGCGGTTTTAGGGCAGAAACTAGGGAAGGACTCTCATGTTATCTATTATGCTAGTAAAACCCTTGTTGATGCCCAAATCAATTACACCACAACCGAGAAGGAACTCTTAGCAGTGGTCTTTGCATTTGATAAATTTAGATCATATCTTCTTGCATCTAAGGTCATTGTGTTTTCTGATCATGCTGCATTGAAATACCTTCTGTCCAAGAAAGAGACCAAGCCTAGATTGATTAGGTGGATACTCTTGCTCCAAGAGTTTGATTATGAGATTAGGGACAAGAAAGGCTGTGAAAATGTTGTGGCGGATCATTTGTCAAGAATCATGGTTGACCCATCCTTGGACATTGTACCCATTAAGGATAAATTCCCCGATGAGCATATTTTGACCATTTCGGATCATCACTTGCCTTGGTATGCTCACATCATCAATTATCTCGTCACGGGACTCATCCCATCGGATTGGGACAAGAATAGGAAAAATCGTTTCTTTTCACAAATCAAATATTATTTTTGGGAAGATCTTATTCTTTTTAAATATTGTGCGGATCAAGTAATCCGTAGATGTGTCCCGGATCATGAGGTGCGAGATATTTTGAGATTTTGCCATACCTTGGCATGTGGGGGTCATTTTAGTGGGAAGAAGACCGCGGCAAAAGTCTTGCAATGTGGGTTCTTTTGGCCTACAATCTTTAGGGATGCCTTAGAGTTTTGCAAGACTTGTGAGAATTGCCAAAAGATGGGGAATATTTCAAAAAGAGACATGATGCCCTTGAGCCCAATTCTGATAGTTGAAATCTTTGATGTGTGGGGCATCGACTTTATGGGCCCATTCCCAGTCTCCCATGGTTATGAGTACATTCTTGTTGGGGTCGATTATGTGTCCAAGTGGGTGGAAGCAGTGGCCACTCGAACAAATGACCACAAGGTTGTGGTGAAATTTTTGCAAGAAAACATCTTTTCTAGATTCGGGTTTCCTAGGGCTATTATTAGTGATGGAGGCTCTCACTTCAATAATAGGCCTTTTGCGGCTTTAGTTGCCAAGTACTCCATCACTCACAAAGTTGCCACTCCCTACCACCCTCAAACTAGTGGCCAAGTGGAGGTGTCAAATAGGGAAATCAAGCACATTTTGGAGAAGACCGTTAGGCCCGACCGAAAGGATTGGTCATTGCGCTTAAATGATGCACTTTGGGCGTATAGGACGGCTTACAAGACCCCTATTGGCATGTCCCCTTATAGACTTGTTTTTGGAAAGCCTTGTCATCTTCCCGTGGAATTGGAGCACAAAGCTCTATGGGCCATAAAGAAATTTAATTTTGAAATTGATGAAGCGGGCTTGCATTGAAAACTGCAACTTAGCGAGTTAGAAGAGATTCGCAATGATGCTTATGAGAATTCCAAAATTTATAAAGAAAAGATGAAGGAATTCCATGATAGCCACATCAACAGAAAATCTTTTGAACCCAATCAAAAGGTGTGGCTATTCAATTCTAAATTGCGTCTCTTTCCTGGCAAGCTAAGATCCCGATGGGATGGTCCTTATCTTGTGGTCAAAGTCCTTCCCCATGGGGCGGTTGAGATCAAAAACCCGAAGACTGGGGCTCAATTCACGGTAAATGGTCAAAGGCTCAAGCCTTACATTGAGGGGGTTAGTGATGACACCATTCAGGATGGCCTTGTGGTGGAGATTATGTCCTTGGAGGACCCGATCTATGATTTCATTTAGTGGATTGCAAGACGTCTGGCTGAAGACGTAAAATTTAGCTCTTCTTGGGAGGAAACCCATGTGTTTGTTTACTTTGATTTCTTTGCTTTTGTTATTAGCTGTGCATAGTGGAGCCTTGGAGAGGGTGTTTCCTTAACATTGGGGACAATGTTCCATTTAAGTTGGGGGGGAGCATTCATTCCATTCATGGCTATTTTTGATTATTTAGTTATGTTGTGTTGATTGCTATGTTGTGTAGATTCTTTTTGAAGCATGTTCATTGAAATGGCTAGTTGATTGAGTATGCATGTTTTGAGCCATGTTTTTCGAACTGTTGCATAATCCCTCTTTGAAAGCTAGTTTTAATGTCTTGAAATTGATCACTTACACGAGCTTATATGAATTAATAATCTAGTTGATTGAGTCGAGCTAAATCCATTGATTAGTGGAGATTGAAACCTTATTCTTGCTTTTGGAGCCTTTCTTTTATTTTTGGGAGGATGTAATTACTCTATTCTTTTATTCAGCAGTTTTAGTTTCTTGCTTTGTGCTCATGCTTGCAATTGTGTTGATTAGAATTCTCATGTTTGCATTGTGATTGATCAATTGAGAACATTTCTAGTCTTTTTGAAAAATGATTTTAGGCCTTCTTTTGTGTTTGTAGCCTTGTGTTGTGTCGTGTTGTGTTATCCCTAGCACCCATTGTTGAGCTTAAACACTTGCCATTTCATTCAAAGCCTAGGAAGCCTTTTTGGAGTGTCCATTTGAGGTAAAGGGGGATCTATAGTCTTCAAAAGCCATTTCTTTGTCCAGCAGCCTACATCTATCGATAGCCACCTTGGTCTATCGATAGATGCCACCTTCTGTTCCTTCATTATTTATCCTTTCGAAAAAAAAAAAAATATATATATATATATATAAATCTCGGAAATTCTTACCAATCTCCAGAAACCTGTACCTATCGATAGGTGGTTTGACCGCTATCGATAGGTCAGCTATCGATAGCGGTCATCTATCTATCGATAGAGATCGCGTAATTTTGAAAAAATAAAACCGTTCGCGCCCCTTTCTCTTCTCCCATTCACGCCTGCGACGGTTTCAGACGGTTTTCCTTCAACCGTTGCACCCCTCCACGCTTGTAACCGCCAGCCCCCTCATCTTCTCCTCTTGAAGGCTATATATTTCCCCCTCAGTTGTGTAGGTAAGTGTGCTTTTTCTGGGATTGAGTGAGTTTTGTTGGGTTGCTGAATAGATTAAGGGTGTTGTGTTCGCTGTTATTGTGGGTATAGTGCGAGTGTTTTCTGTGATATTCTCCCTTCTGAAAATGAGTCGTCCCCGCCGTCCATCTGCTACCCGTCGTTCTACTTTGGCTGAATCAGATTCCGAATCCAGCGATTATACGGTGCCACCCCCTGCGCCTGCACTCCGCCGACGTGGTTCGTCTTCCCGCACTCCTCGTCCTCTTGTGGATGAGGACTATGTTATGGAGGAGGAGCAGGAATTTCAGGATGTTGGAGAAGAGACCGGGGAGGGTCCCCGCAGAAATCTGGAAAGTTTCACCAATCAAGGGCGTAGGGTGAGCATGCACAGCCAGCCTAGCCAGAGAGTCGCCTATGAAAATTCCATAAGGAGGCGCAAGTTCAACGTGGAAAGGTATGTGGACACGCGCCACATCGATGTCGAGCACATGATAATCCGGGTGCTGAAAGCCCGTCAGTTGCAGGCTTGGATGGTGAAGGGTGGAGGGTACAAGCCCTCACTTGTGCGAGAGTTCTATATTACTGCCCAGTTTCGGGATGATCAGCCGGAGATGCTGCACGCCACTGTCCTAGGGCACCCAATCCGCTTCAGCATTAATGATATAGCCCAGTACCTCCGCTGCCAGCGCCCCTTGGGTGATGAGTTTTTGGCCTCCCATCTGCGTGCCATGGAGAAGTCCCTTCGGGAATGTGCTGAAATTGTGTGTGTGGAGCCCAACCTTGTGCTGCAGAACTTCACCACTGGGAACATGCACGCCGTTTATGCTGTTATGAACAAATTGCTATACACTAATCTCAGGGCGCGAGGGAGTGATTCCGACATACCCCTCGAAGGGGTGCGACTTCTGCTCGAGTTCATGGACGACGGACCGTTTGATACACTGCTCCTAATCTTCAACGAAATCAAGGCTTACATTTCTACGGTCCCGCGCAGTATCATGCCATTTCCGCAGATGATCACGTATTTCGTGATGCGTGCGGGAGTCGATGCGCAAGAGCAGCTTTTGTGGGGCGAGGGCCCAATTACTCAGACGACTATTACTCGGAGCATAGCAGCGAGTCAGGCTGCTAGGCGAGCGAGGGCCGCTCCAGTTGCACCCGCGCAGCCCGAGGAGGCACCACAGCCGGCCAGATCCGATCCCCAGTATTTCCCGTCCAGCGCTGCCCCTTTGATGACCGATAGGCAACTTCTGCAGAGCATATGGCTGGAGCAGCGCTCATTGATTGAGGGACAGAGGGTTATGACTGAGACTGTCGGGCGGCTTACGCGCCAGGTTAGGGCTCTTTGGAGGAATCAGCGTGGGGAGGTCCTCTCGGATGTTGAGTTGGGTCTCTTTGCTCCATCTCCACCTCCTCCAGAGACAGGCGATGCTCCGTATGAAGATGATAACCCCGCAGGGGTGTGAAGATTCGTGACCGTGCTTGGGATTGCTCCGTTGGGAGTTGTTTATGTTTATGTTTTTTTTAGAGTTTTCTTGTTTAGGGTTTGTTGGTGGTGGTGTGTTTAATTTGTTTTTATTTTTATTTACGTTGGTTTGGTGTTTGTTTAGTGTGTTTAGGTTTTGCAAGAATGGCCGGGTAGTAACCTTAACCGATTGTGTAGCCATTCTTGTTTTGGTGTTTCCCTTTTCTATGTAACCGTGGTCGTTTTATGCTAATATAGTCCTATTTGATTTCCTAAAGGCTATTGTTCTCTTTTTGATCAGTCATGTCATGCATGCATGGAATTATCTATATACGTGGTTGCATTTGTGAGCATTTCACTTGCCTGATTGTCTTCTCTTGATGCTTTAACGTGTGAGAATACTTGCATGTATTTTTACAATTGTCACGGGCTTCATTGATAACCCATCGTGTGTGATTGTCTTGAGAGTGATACTCCGGTAAGATTTTGAAATCGAAGCTTGCCATTTGGATTGAAATTCGACTTAGCTTGGCTGAGGATTTAATTTGTGAAAGCTCTGTTGCACTTGCACGTCGGACACATTTACTTAGTTGATTAAGAGGATTGTTGCAATAGTACGTCATATTTTGTGCCATGCATGTATATCCTATCAACTTTCACGTTGCATGTTGCATGCTAATCTCATAGTCATTATGTTTAGTTTTCGCTCTTATTTTGATTTCTCCCTTTCGATTTGCATCATTGTGAGGTGTCGCTAGGGACTAGCAACATGTAAGTTGGGGGGTGTGATTGCTCGCAATCATATGCTCTAATTTCATAGTCGTAAGACCCAAATGCACGCTAATGATGGTGTAAATCGCTAGGTTTCGTTAAGATATTCATTTATGTTGTTTTCGTGTGTAATGTAGGTTTTTGGCATTTTTGAAGCCCAAATTCGCTTTCCGATGAAGCGCGACTCGCAGTCGAAGGTTGGGACAGCGTCGAGGAGGCATGGAGCACCAAGCTGGGCTTTTCTGGGAATTTTTGGGTCATCTATCGATAGATGGAATGACCTATCGATAGATGCCAGTCTCTGCATCTCAATAAAAAGCTTCTCGAGGATCATTTATCGATAGGTGGATCGCGCTATCGATAGATGCCGGCTTCTGTTTCGCAAATTGGAAATTAATTTCTTGATCTATCGATAGGCAAAGGAGAGGTATCGATACATGCCAGCCTCTGGACCTTCAATTTTGGAATTTGATTTGTGAGCTATCGATAGGCGTGGGCATGTATCGATAGATACCAGCTTCTGACTTCCCATTCTCGGCCTCATTTCCAGCATCTATCGATAGCGGTTCTTGCATCTATCGATAGATGCCCTTCCAGTTCCAAGGCGATTCAGGTTCCCGCGTTCTCTATCGATAGCGGTTCATACACCTATCGATAGAGATTCTTCATGGATCTTCAGTTTCAGCTGGCCTTCGCAGCATCTATCGATAGGTGCCTTGCACGCTATCGATAGATGGCTGCCTGCTCCGTTTTTTATGCTAAGTATTGTTGTAATAATGTTGACTTGGAGGGATACTTTAGTCTTTTGGCTCTTTGACTTTTAGGGGAGTATTTAAGCAACTTTAAGAGGAGAGAGAGCAAGCTTGGGTTTTGTCTTGTTGCTCATAAAGTGAGCTTTTGTTTTCTTGTGCTTTTTCTCGGCACTTTCTAGGTAGCCAATCACCACCCATCCTACTCCAAATAGGCCCAAGTTTGACTATGATGATGAGGAGCATCTACGGATCGCCGATCTACGTTATGGCCGGCTAGGTCACTTGGTGATGGGGTTTGGAGAAGGATTTTGGTGAGGTTTTTAGTCACCATTTTGTAATTAATGTTATTTAATGTTGGGATAGACTTCTATTTGAGAGCCTTGAGCTTTGAACCATTTTTATCTCAATATGTTTTAGTTTTCTGTGATTGCTATTACGTACAAATACAAGTGGTATTCACTTTAATGAATGATTGAGTTAATGATGGTTTGATTGTTAGCATAGGTTATGCATTATCGTTGAGATTTTGATAATTTATGGCTTATGATTAATCGTTATACACTTGATCATTCATATCATTTTGGTTAACCTATTCTTGTAGTTTAGGTTACCATTATCCCACATTTCAATAGCATTTCCTATTACAATTGGTGCCACTTACCCTAATCCAATCCAACCCCATTGCTATTCTCCATTTTTAATTTTTAATTTTAATTTAGTTTATTTGTTTTCTTAATTTTTTAATTAGGAATTTAATCAACCAAACCAATCTTTGAAACCAACTCTCACTAGAATAGACCTCTTTTTGACTACCTATTTGAATTAACAAACGTTCTCTGTGGACGACCCGCACTCACTCTAACTTTACGAATTGAGGTTAAATTTCCATTGAGTGTGGTCTTATAAATACTTTTAAATCTTGGCGCGTGGCGAGGAATTAACCTCCCTCGCCGTGGCGCGACCAAATTTTGGCGCCGTTGCCGGGGAATTGTGCGTTGAATTAATTTAAAGTTTTAAGGAATTATTCTAGTTGTAATTAGAAATTCTTTCTTGTTCATATTATTTTCTTTTCATTTCGTAGCTTTGATCTACTTTTCTTAATTTCAGGTTACTAAATCTAGGAACTACCACCTGCCGAGCTTGCGCGCTAAAAAAAAAGGGCCCTCGAAGGCTAAAAAAATTGCTAAATTTGCTAAACAGGTTGGATAGGACCGCAAAAAGATTAGCGACTTGGAACGAGGGGAGTTTTCTTAGCTCTTTTATTCTTTCGTTAATTATTCAATTCTTACATTCATTGCATTCATTAAGCATATTGTGGGAGGGTTGTAGAGCTGCATGCACGGTAGGCGTTCCCTATCTCAGGAGTTGCACCCTTTGGACCTTGACCTAGAGCATACTTTGAGAGCCGCTAGGGCTGCTCGTCGAAACACTCAAGAGTCCCCACCGGTCATTGACGTAGAAATGGCCAATGCTTTAGGAAATAATGGGGGTGGAGCTGCTCAGCAGAATCCACCACAACCAATCCCACCCGTGTTGTTGCGTGACCACTTTATGCCTAACACTTTCAGTCCCCCATCCTGCATTCAAGTCCCAAATATAGAGGAGCTGACCTATGAGATTAAACAGCAAACCATTCAGATGCTCCCTAACTTTTATGGGTTAGATCGTGAGAACCCGTACGATCACTTGACTAAATTTGTTAACATCTGCAACGCCATTAGGATTAAAGATTTCCCTCAAGAGTCTCTACGTCTGTTCTTGTTCCCTTTTTAGTTGAAGGACAAAGCCAAGCACTGGCTTACGTTCCTTGAGCCACCTAGGCCTGTGACCACTTGGGAGGAGCTTCAAAGGCTCTTCCTGGCCCGATACTATTCCATAGGCAAGACCTCCCAAATGCGCCATAGCATACCCACTTCACCCAAAAAGAGGGGGAGTCCTTTTATGAGTCTTGGGAGAGATTGAAAGAGTTGATTAGACTTTGCCCACACCATGATATCCCTAAGTGGCAAATAGTACAATCTTTTCTTAAAGGATTGAGAGAGAGGGATAGGCAATTAGTCCATTCAGCTTGTGGAGGGTCTGTTTTGAGAAAGAGTGACAATGAAGTTTGGGCGTTGTTTGAGACTATGAGTGAGGATTCCTACCATATGGAATCCATGGGTTTGTCTGAGAGAGAGAAAACCACACCAACACCATCCTCCTCTTCATCTAAGAAAAGAGGCATTTATGAGATTGAAACCACTTCTTCCAATCAAAACATTGAGGTGTTGTCCAAGAAATTAGACCAACTCATAGCTCTTCATGAGAAGCCGTCTAAGGCCATAGTCAATTCAGTGTCTGAATTTTGTTCCATATGTTCGGACCCTACCCATGATACTTTGTCTTGTCCCATGGCGGGGCAATACCCCGAATTCATCCAAGAGCATGTCAATGTTGCCCAAGGGTATGTGCCATCTAGGAGTGACCCTTACTCAAACACTTACAACCCGGGATGGGCAAATTACCCAAACTTTCGTTGGGGTCAACAACAACCACCTAGGCCTCCAATCCAATCTTCTCAACCCATGAGACCCAATTACCAAGGACCTAATCAGGGCATGGTTGCACCTTATAGGCCTCCCCAACCTCAGAATCAATACCAATCTCAAGGCACTATGGTGCCTCATTCTCAACCATCTTACCATCCTCCTAGTCAACAAGTTGTCCAAGCACCACAATCCCAACAACTTCAAAGAACCCCGGGATTTGAAGAGCAAGTCTTAAGTGCTCTAAAAGCCATGGAAGCCAACAATCAATTGCTTCATTCTCATTCGCAATCCATTGCCAAGCTTGAGACCCAAGTGGGCCAAATAGCAGCTTCTTTGAACCGTAGGGAAGAGGGTAAATTGCCTAGTCAACCAATTAAGAACCCCAAGGGAGCTTATGTGGCTGAGAGTTCTACCTCTCAAGAGCCGGTCAAGCATGAGGATGTGCAAGCCATTACCGTTCTTAGAAGTGGGAGAGTGGTGGATAATAGGATAGGAGAGGATGTCATGGAGGAGGATGGTTCACCTCCAGTTGTAGAGGTGGGGAGTGATGAGAGTAGCAAAAGAAAAGAGAGAAGTCCTGAAAAAGAGGTTGTTGAAGAGATAGAGAGGGATAACTTTCCTTCTAGGGTAGAAGACCCCGTGGCATCTTATGTGCCCAAAGTTCCTTTTCCTTCGGCGCTTGTGTCGCCTTCTAAAAAAGCTAAGAAAGGAGTTTCTGTTGATGATATGTTGGAGGTATTTAAGCAAGTGCGAATCAATATTCCACTACTTGAGGCTATCAAACAAATCCCATCTTATGCCAAGTTTTTAAAGGATCTTTGTACCCATCAAAGGAGAGAGCATGTGCATTTAGCTCAATCCTCTGCACTTGTTGACATAGCTAGTGCAGTCTGCCAATATCAAATCCCTGTTAAGAAGAGTGACCCTGGAACACCCACAATACCTTGTTTCCTAGGAGATCATTTTGTGGATAGAGCTTTGGTAGACTTTGGGGCTAGTGTGAACATTCTTCC